>PVJD01007508.1:0-83584 GCA_004026545.1 Mormoops blainvillei
CTTGGAGACGTGAGGCTCTTTTGAAAAAGCTGGCTAGGAATATAAGGGCAAAAAACAAAACGAAATAAAGAAGAAATAGAAAGCCTAGAGTTAACTGGGTTGTTCTCTTTCCCTCCAGAAAGAGTATTTTTCACTGTCTTATATATAAATGTCTTCTGTACAGTACACCAGGCAGCCTCCAGGATACCAGGCTGTTAGGCAGAGAGTTTCCAGGGACCTAAGACAGAACTGTGTCCTTGCACTGAAGTTGTGGGTCACACCACAGGCCCCCAGAAAAATGGAGCATGGCCCATTTCTGTCCCTCTGAGCACAGGTCAAGGGGAGCCCATGCCCTTTGCCCCTTCACAGGATCATTTTCTTTTTTTTAAACTTCGGAATTTGGTCTCACTTTTGCAAACCCATAAAGGCGGTATTTAGCTTTAATTTTAGTGCAAATTTTATGGAAACTGGTCTTTAGCTTACTCCTCGAATTAAATTTAACATGGGCTATACTGAAAGTGTACAGTATTAGAATTTAGGGGCCTGTCACTTTCTGGCTGCGTTCCCTCTGGGGGCACATTCACCTTCTCTCCAGGCTGGTTTCCCATCCACAGAATCCAGGGAAAAAAGATGATGCCCCAGGGCTCCTCTCCCCCACCCACACTCTCTATTTCTAGAATGAACAGAGTGCTTTTATATCTCTTCTTTCCTTCCTTTTTCTGTTTTTCTCATTTAGAACATTATATCTGATATGTCTATCTTTAAGTCTTCCAGATTCAAGTCCCGAGTTTTTTTCCTTATTTGATTTTAGTCCTTCAGAAACCATAATGGGCTTACACCCAGAAAGCGATAACACTCAGCCCAAGTATTATATCACAATCATTTTTCTGAGACCAGTTCAGTTAACATTTTTCATATCTCCTTCACAAAGCACTTTATGTAGGTATAATGTCACAGTGAATTTAATTTGGCTAACAGTGACATAGTTTAATGCTTCATAAATTCTCCAGTTTGCCAGGCACCTGAATGCTGCAGACCGACTGACAAGGTGATGGGTGCATCATTACTTGTGATGATTTATGCACACTGATTATAACGGATTTTTTTCTTTAGGAGTTGTCATGAGTAGAATACTTATCGATATCTCCCACCCTCAAGCCAACAAACACTACTATAAGGTTAACTTCACAGTCAGTGTTCACCACTATGGAAATTATAAGCAGATGATTTGTGACACTGACAGGAAGAACAGCTGATAACAACTTCTCATGCTGCCATTCTCATAATCAGAAAATCGCAATGCGCTCGGTTCGCTGAGAAACTTTCTCCCATCTCAGTACAGGTCTAGGAAGACAACAGCATATGCGTGTCCTCGCTGCAGTTTTCTCTTTCACTCTACGAGCCTATCGAGAAAACCAGTTTTTGTATTTGATGTTGGCATACCATCTTCCCAAGAACTCATCTGGGCCCTTAAATGAAATAAATTCTAGAAGCAATGATTCCTTTAAATTGTTTTATATCACGATATAACTAGGAAGACTAATTTCTCCTCTTCTTTCTTGAACCATAATGAACGGCCAGAATAAAACATTCTTTTTGTTTCTAGTAATCATTTGGACTGTTGACTCCTTGGGAGATAACACGGTTTGCGAATAGATTTTCCCATTCCACAGACTGTCTTTTCATTTTGTTAATCATTTCTTTTGTTTGCATTAGGTACAAAAAACCTAACTGATGCACCAGGATTAAAGCATTACCCTGTAAGTGTGTACTTTGCTTGAATGATATTATTTAAGACAGATGGTGGGTCACTGCACTTAGGAAGCCAAGTCCTGAAATCTGACTGCCTTTCATGCACCTGGGCATCCAAGCCCAACCGCCAGGCCAAAGTTAGTAAGATCCAAGAGTAAGCCGATGTGGCTCCGTAAGAGGCAAGGAACAGTCAAACAACCCATGGCAACCAGATACCCCTCTGATCTCTGTAGCTGCTGTTGCATCTGATGAAACCCACTGGGGGGCGTTCTTCTTGTGAACTCACAAGGGGACTTTGTGGCCATACCCTTTGGGGTAGGCTGTCTTCAGTCTGTTTCAGTCAGTATTGTTTCCCGGGCCTCTGCCTTAAAGAGGCTTTCACTACAACTTGTGTTATTCTACATTGTCCATAAATATGGCAGAAGAGTCTCAATTCTGAGACTTTCCACTCTGCATCAGATACGACACCCTGGTTTCAAGCAAGAGAAAACCCACATGCAGATAGTTAAATAGGAAAGGGCTCACATGCTGGAAAACTCAGAAAAAGGGAAGCCGTGGGAGAGGTCCAGCATCTTTACAGACACACTCGTCCCTGGCTTACAGTGACCGAGTGGTGTAATTCCTACACACCTTTGAACAGCTCATGTCTGTCTCTGAGATGAAGAAGGTAGGAGTTATACAAGCAGAAGGGGTCCCCAAGCCTGTTCTTCAGGGACTCGGACTTATCAATACTCATTTTGGAAATGCAGTCACTGTTTCATCCTTCAATTATCAAATGGATAATTAAATATCCTTACTTTAGCCTCTTGCAGTAGATGACATTCCTGTGATGGACTGGAAGTTTACAGTTTCAGAAAAAGTCCACAAATTCTCTGAATGTGTAGTAGACGGGCACATCACTGATAATTATTGTCAGATATTGGCTTTCTGTTTGGCTTGCTATGGGGATAACCATTAATACGACAGCCACCTCTTTACTGGGCAAGTACCACCTTCCAGCTACCATGAGAGAGAGTAACAATTCTCTGAGGCAGAGCTTATCAGCCCACATTACAACTCAGGTCAGGCTAAGAGGTGTGGGGACAATGAAATGGGGTGCAGGGTGGAGGAGACACAGGGAGAAAAATGGGACAACTGTAATGGCATATCCGATAAAATATACCAAAAAAAAAGAAAAATACCCAAAACTAACCCAGGTCAGGGACCATGGAGCCTGTCTACAGAGTTAGCATGTGGCAGAGAAGGGGTTTTAATGGATGCATGAGAGCCACCAAAGCCCGTGCGATTGATCGTCCTATGTCAAGCTTCATTCAGGTCGGGAAAATTAGGGGAGAGGGGAAGAGTGTCCTTGCAGCCCTCTTTAATATACAGCAGTTTAATATCATACTGAATATGTCTCAAAAACAATACTCTTACTTGACAAATTGGCTGAATATGACAAGGAACACTTCTGGCACCTAGAGAAGGGCAGCCAATGAAAAGGAACTCAAGGTTGAGCATCGGTACGATGGAGTGGTTGGACTTCACGGTACACAGGGCCCTTCCAAGCCTGAGAATTGCTGTATAATTTCACTTTCTAATTATAAGCCTTAATTAGGCTTTATACACTGTGGGCTGCTTGAGATATTCCTGTTTTATGTTAATCACTTTTTTTTAGCTGCTAGCCAATGCCTGTTTCTGCTTAGGTTTTCAGGACATTATGGGTGACTTTAATTAGAATATCCGAGGGGGAATTTTGACATAAAATTAAAAAAAGTGCACTTTAATAATTCTTTTCAACTTAAATTTAGACAATACATAGTTAAATGTTTCTCTTTTTTGGGGGGCGGGTCCTGGCTGTCATTACCCACTGTTATAGTCTGAACTTGATTCACACTTGTTCTAAAGTGCTAGCTACTTAGGGTATCCATGCACAGATAACACATTGACACAAATTCTTGTGTCTTTCAAAAAATTCCAGTGATAAAACAAAATTAAGATAGACCATTTCTGACTTCTAATTTACTTTTTGTAGTTGACGTACAGTATTCTATTAGTTTCAGTGCATACTACATTGAACAGACATTTATAAATCTTACAAAGTAATCACCACAAGTCTAATAACCATCTGGAAAAACATGTAGTTATTATGACATATTGGCTATATTCCCTAGGCTGTACATTATATCTCTGTCATTAATTTTATAACTGACCGTTTGTACTTACTGATGCCTTTCACCTTTCATTCATCCTCCAATCTGGCAACCATCAGTTTGTTTTCTGTATAAATTTGTTTGTTTGTTTTTTTCCACTTAGTTTTTATATTCCACATATGAATGAAATTATGTAATATTTGTCTTTCTCTTAGGTATTTCACTTAGCATACTACCATTTAGGTTCATCCATGTTGTCACAAATGACAAGTCTGATGTAGTCCCATTTGTTTATTTTTGCTTTTGTTTTTGTCCTAGGAGAAATATCCAAAAAATATTGCAAAGACAGATGTCAAAAAGTTTACTGCCTGTGTTTGTATCTAGAAGATTTCATCCCATTTTATTTTATTTTTGTATATGGTGTAACGATGTGGTCTGGTTTCATTTTTTTGCATGTATCTGTAACAGTTTCCCCAATACCAATTATTTAAGAGACAGTCTTTACCCCATTGTATATTCTTGCCTCCTTTGTCATAGGTTGATTGACCAAATCTGTGTGGGTTTATTTCTAGCCTCTCTATGCTGTTTCATTAATCTGTTTGTTTGTTTTTATGCCAGTATCAAAGTATTGTTTTGATTACTACTGCTTTGTAGAATAGTTTGAAAAAAGGTAGTGTGATATCTCCAACTTTGTTTTTCTTTTTCAAGACTGCTTTAGCTATTTGTGGTCTTTTGTGGTTCCATATAAATTTTAGGATTATTTGTTCTAGTTCTGTAAAAAATGCCATTGGAAATTTGACAGGTATTACATTGATAAGTAGATTGCTTTGGATAATACAAACACTTAACAATAATAATTCTTCCAATCCATGAGCACTGTGTATCCTTCCATTTACTTAAGTCTTTTTCAATGCTTTTGATCAATGCCATAGAGTTTTTACAGTACAAGTCTTTTACTTCCTTGGTTAAACTTATTTCTAGGCATTTTATTCTTTCTGGTAGAATTATAAATGGGATTGTTTTCTTAATTTCTATTTATAATAGTTTATAATTAGTGTACAAAACCACAACCCATTTCTAAATATTAATTTCATATCCTACAACTTCACTAAATTCATGTTTCAGTTCTAATAGTTTTTTGTGGGATATTTAGGAATTTCTATATGTAGTATCATGCCATTTGCAAATAGTGACAGTTTTAGTTTTCCTTCCAATTTGGATGCCATTTAGTTCTCTGTCTTGTCTGATTACAGTAGCTAAGATTTGCAATCCTGTGTTGAATAAAAGTGGTGAGAACGAGAATCTGTATTGTTCATGATTTTAGAAAAAAAGTTTTTTTCACTGTTGAATATAATTTTGCTGTGGGTTTGCCATATACAGCCTTTCTTATGTTGAGGTATGTTCCCTCTAGTCTTACTTTGATGATCATTGTTTATTATAAATGGATGTTGAATTTTGTCAAATGCTTCTGGGTATTTATTAATATGACCATATATTTTATATTCTGAATTTCGTTTATATGGTGTATCATATGTTGATTGATTTGTGGATATTGAATGAACCTTGTATGCCTGAATAAATCCCACTTGATTGTGGTGCACGGTCTTTTTAACATATTATTGAATTCGGTTCTGTAATATTTTATTGAAGTTTTAAAAAAATCTATATTCATCAGTGATGCTGGCCTATAATTTTTATTTTTGTAGTGTCTTCGTTTGGTATTGGTGTCAGGCTAATGGTGGCCTCTTACATGGGGTTTGGATGCCTTTCCTCCTTCTCAATTTTTTTGAAATAGTTGGAGAAGAATAGATATTAGTTTTTTGAATGTGTACTAGAATTCATCTATGTATCCCTCTGGTCCAGGGCTTTTGCTTGTTCAGAGTTTTTTCATTACTGATTCAATTTCATTACTTGTAATTGGTCTGTTGAGATTTTCCGTTTCTTCCTGATTTAGTCTTGGGAGACCATGTTTCCAGGAATTTGTCCATTTCTTCCAGGTTGCCCAATTTATTGGCCTATATTTGTTTGTAGTATTTCCTTATAATCTTTTGTATTTCTATGTTGTCAGGTATCACTTCTCCTCTTTATTTTTTATTTCCTTGGACCCTCTCTTTTATTCTTGATGAGTCTGACTAAATGTTTATGAATTGTGTTTATCTTTTCAAAGAATTAGATTAATTTCATTGATCTTTTCTATTGTTTGTCGCTTGTTTATTGCTGCTCTGATCTTTGTTATTTCCTTCCATCTATTTACTCTGGGCTTTGTTTGTTCTTTTTCTAGTTCGGTTTAGGCGTAAGGTTATTTTTTAAATTTTATTTTAGATTTTTCTTGTTTGTTGATAAACAGGCTGTATCACTATGAATGTTCCTCTTAGAACTGCTTTGGCTCTGTCCTGGGGATTATGGGTCATTGTGTTTCCATTTTCACTTGTCTTATGATGTCTTTGGTTTCCTCCTTGATTTCCTCATTAATCCACTGATGGCTTCATAGTATGTTCTTTAGCCTCACAGTGTTATTTCTTTTTCTTTTCTTCTTGCCATTGATTTCTAAGTTGATATCTTTGTGATCACAGCTTGATAGGATTTCAATCTTGTTAAATTTATTGAGGCTTGTTTTGAGATCTAACATATTGTCTGCTCTGGAAAATGTTCCATGTGTGTTCAAAAAGAATGTGCATTCTGTTGTTTGGCAGTTGTCATTAAATATCTCAAGTCCATCTGGTGTAATGTGTAGTTTAAGGCCACTGTTTCCTTGTTTATTTTCTATCTGAATGACTTATCAATTGATGTTAGCAGGGTGTTAAAGTCCCTTACTATTATTTTATTACTGCCAACCTCTCCCTATATATGTTAATGTTTGCTTTATGGATTTAGGTGCTTCTGTGTTGGTGCACATATGTTTATAAGTTACATACTTTTGTACTGATCCCTTTATCATTTTCTGCTACCCTTTTCTGTGACTTGTTACAGCCTCTTTTAAAATTTGGTCTGTCTGACATCACTATTGCTATACCAGCTCTTTTTCTGTGTCTGTTTATTCGTGTGTATATGTGTGTGTGTGTGTGTGTGTGTGTGTGTGTGTGTATCTGCTGTAAGTTTTGGTTTGGTTACCATGAAATTAATATATATTTTAGCATTTTAATTTTGATGTGTCTTGGTGTGGCCCTCTTTGGGTTCATCTTGTTTGGGCCCCTCTGTGCTTCCCGGCTTGAGTTTCCTTCATCAGGGTAGGTAAGTTTTTAGTCACTATTTATTCATAGAGGTTTTCTATCCCTTTCTCTCCCTCCTCCTTCTGAAACCCTATCATGGAAATATTGGTATACTTGATGTTGTCCCAAAGGTCCCTTAAACTATCCTCATTTAATTTTTTGTGTGTTTGCTGTTATGCTTGGGTAATCTCCACTCCCGTGTCTGCTGCTTGCTGAATCATTTTTCTGTATTTTTTAATCTGCCATGGATTCCTTTTAGTCTATTTTTTTTCATTTCAGTTATTGTATTTTTCGGCCCTGATTGGTTCTTTGTTATATTTTCTTTGTTGGCATTCTCACTGAGCTCATCTATTCTTTCCCAAGTTCATTGAACATCTGTATAATAATTTTTTTTAATCCTTTATGTGGTAGATTGCTTGTATCTGGTTCAGTTCTCTTTCTGGAGTCTTGTCCTGTTCTTTCATTTGGCATACATTTCTCTGTTTCCTAACTCTGGCTGCCACTTGTTTTTGTTTCTATGTAGATCTGCAACATTTCCCAGTCTTGAAGGAGTGGTCTTATGTAGAAGGTGTCCTGTGAGGCCTGGTGGCACAGTGTCCCCTGGTCACTTGAGCCGGGCGCTCTAGGGGCGTCCCCTGTGTTGGCTGTGTGTGCCCTCCTGTTGCAGTTGGGCCGCAATTGCGGCAAGCGCACCGGCGGGAGGCTCTAAGCCTCCAGCCAAAGGGCCGTGAGGACTGGCCGCAATAACAGCCAATGAGCAACTTTGCACAGGGGAGCAGGAGTCACTCTCGGGACAGTCTTGGTGCCAGCCAGAGCTGACCATCAGGTGTGTTTGTCGTGGAGCTGCTTGGGTGGGGCTCTGGTGCAGGGTGAGGCCGGCGGAGGGGTGGTTGGGCTCTAGAGCCTCTTGAGAGGGGCCCCAGCGTGGGTCAGACCTTGCCCCAGCTTGCCTGAAGCTGGTGTTGCGAGGACGCCTCTGCCTGGCGTTGGTGCCGCAGGCCAGTTAGGCCGGCGTAGGTCAGGCCCCCTTACAGCTCAGAGGGAATCTGCACAGCTCAGATACCCCCCAGGTTATTAGTGGGCACCCAGCCGAAAGTCTGCCCTCACACCTGTCTCAATGCGCCACCTTCTTTACATTCTTAGTTGCAGGAGTTCTGTTCGGTTGGGCCGCAGGTGCTCTCAGTGATGGCTGTTCCACCTTACGCTCCAGCTTTGGACACAGTCATGAGGAGAAATGAGTTCGGGATTTACCTTCTCTGCTGTCTAGACTCTGCCAATTATATCACGTTTATTTTTAAAAACCCTGGGGTGATTTAATAGCCGGAGTTACCAACTGAGTAACAAAAAACATTCCTAAGAATAAGAATGACTATGTTTAAGTTAAATTTCTATTCATAGGTACTGAACACGTCACTTGCACAAACACTAAAATAATTTCTATCACGTTATATAGAAAATGAAGTACTAACTAAGCTCCAGGAAAAATGGATTATAATACTGCACAATGGAAGTGGCCTATTTTATTACATAAATAATAAATTTTAGGAACAGAGAAGACAAAAATGCCATCCAAGAAAAAAGGTTCAAGATTAACAAATAATTCAGTGCTAGAGCCACATAAAAGATACCCCCAAACAGATACTTAAATTTTAATCTAAGGCAATCATAGAGTTTAGTGAAGAACAGAAACTAATTATGGAAAAGTTTAACATTGGAAAAGGACTACAAAACTGAATACAAGGTTAAAAAATGAAACTAATGTGCTTAGTGTATGGTTGATGAAGATGTTATTTTTCTTTTTGAAAATAATGTGTTGCATGACTATACCTCTTTTAAGGTAATATAATTACTCTAGCATCTCTAATGAAATTTAGTAAAATGGCAATTTAAAAATAACCAATTAACACCAGGACTCCAAAAAGTATTTACCAAGAAGAAAGAGAAAGTTGATACCGATTTTTTGCTCCTTATTAATTAACAGGCTGCACTGTCACAGCTGTGCAATGCTGGTTAATTGGAGGTAATGGCGTTGCGTAGCCAGAGTGCTTTGCTTTTATTCTTATTTCTCCTGCGTCATGTGGAAGTACCGTTTGAGCCCATTCAGCTTCAGGAATGACAAGAAGAGCTACATGCGACTTGTAAGTTGAAGTCCTATAAAACGGGCCTCAGGACGTTTTATAACGTTTTCTGAAAGGACTGAATATAAAAGCCTTCCTGATATTCAGACAAGTCAGATAGTGAAAAGGACATTCTTATGAGGTTCTTTTTAATTAAATTTATTGGGGTCACATTGGTTAATAACATTATATAAATTTCAGGTGTACAACTTTGTAATAGGGTGCTGGATACTCTATTGTGTTTTTAATTAGGTAAATAAACTGCATGTCATCCAAACCCTGTTGTACTTCACCTGCTTAAAAAAAGTTCACCTTTCTGCTGCAGCATTTCTCAATGTTATTAAATTCTCTTCTTCCATAAATATCAATGATGGCTTTTGTTAAGTTTGCAAATATTTCCTTTACTTTCCTTAAACTTGTGTTGTTTAGTCTGTAAAGATACACAGAAATTTCCTAAGCATGGGAGAGGTTTTAAAAGTTTTTGCTTTAAACAGTTTCAGGCCTGAAAATTTTTTTTTCCAGTACAATAATACATCTATGTGATGTCTAATGACAAAAACACACGCTGAGTCACCTGCGTGTGCGGGTTCTAGAAGAACGGACTGTGTTCACCACGATGCTCTCGCTCCTCTCCCTTCCCGCCACCACGTGCACTCCAGACACGCGTCTTCTCTTATGTCTCGTCTCTGTGCCTCCCTGCCTCGCCCAGTCCAAACGCTTTTGCTCTGCTTCGAGGTGAATCTTCCTGAAGGAAGCAGTATTATGACAGTTCTTGTCTCCTAAAGTGACTTCAAATTGGGCCCGCGCGGTGCAGGGCTCGTCTGTTTTCAGTCTTGCAATGTGCTCTGTCCCCTCTGCCTGAGCAGGTCTGAGCGTTGTGTCTGCCAAGGTGAGGCCGGTGCTGGGAAGCAGCAGCCTACATGGACGGGGCCCCAGGACCCGCGGGCGGCAGCGCCTTCACAGGCTTCAGGGTTTGGCTGCGGACATCTCTGGGCGGGGGGGGTTGGCATCATTCTTTCTACCACAGACGGAAGTGAAAGTATTAAAAACAAAATCAGTGTATTCGTTACATGCAAGGCTTTATAATCAGATTGGTGATCAGAATGGTATAGTCTAGACACAAGGTATTTTCAGTTTGTCATGGTATAAAGGCAGTGAGTATGCTGAAGTAAGAGCTGTGCACACTAACCTACCTTAATACCTATCCTGGGGTTTTCCTCACTGTCCAATGCACCGCACACACTGAAAGTGGGAACTGACTCACCCTGTCAGCAAACACTGGGTCTAAGTAGGGCTTCACACATTTTGGACGGAAGAGAAAAACAATGAGATGAAGTACAAAAATGTTTTCAATGAGGGTAGGAGAACATTATCTTAAAGTTTAAGAAGAGTGTATATTCCCCAGTTAAAAAGGAGGCAGAAGTATCATAATGTGCTTGGCGCCCTCATTAGGATTAAAGAGGACATGGTCTCTAAGGAGTACGATGACATAAAAGACTGGACTAAGGTGACGATACAAAAGAGTTTAATTCTAAGGCAGGTGTACAGATTAGCATGTGTGTATCATGATCTATGTTGTTCACTTCATACAACCAGTGCAATGGCAGGCCTGGGAAAGGAGGAAGGCATATAAATGCTGTATGTACTACAAATATTCCATTTTTAAAAAGATTTCACTTATTTATTTTTAGAGAGAGGGGGAGAGAGAGGGAGAGAAACTTCAGTGTGTGGTTGCCTCTCACACACTCCCTACTGGGGACCTGGCCTGCAACCCAGGCATGTGCCCTGCCTGGGAATCGAACAGGCGACCCTTTGGTTCACAGGCTGGCACTCAATCCACTGAGCCATTTTTAAAGAATTTTTAAGAAGTCGTTATTGAACACCAATCTAGCAGCATCCTGATTTATCATAAGTGCTCGGTAAAAGTTTGACGATGAATTAAAATAATTACAATGGCACTTAGGTTAGGTGCCGCTGAGGCTCTAATTTAATCATCCTTTTACACTGGGAAATACTCCATTTCCAAGTGAGGTGAACAGATCTTCAATTCCGACTTAATTATGTCCTGAAGTTGACCCAGGGTAGGCTTTCTAACCTCGGCTGAGTGTCTTCAGAAAGGTTCTTATTACATGGAATCATACCCTCAGGATAAGAGGCTCCTATCAGATTTAGCTCTTGGCACAAGCGCGCCACTTCTGCAAAATGTCCAGAACAACCACACGAAAAGACTCTACAATTCCATCGGAAGGGGGCGCCCAACCGCTTTTTGCCCACTCCAAGTTACCTCTGATACTAGGACGCATGTGACCTATCATTGACCCAGGCTTTCACATGATCCTGATTCGCTTGGAAAGGCGGTTGGGAAAAGCCGGATAGAGGTGTGCAAAATACGGATGCTGGTTACAGACCGTGAGGGAGCTTGTTCTACTAGTAGTGATTGTATAGGTTCATACACGTTTATCTGCTGAAGAGTGTGATGAACACAGATCCGAAAAAAGGCGAAAGACTCCTGGCTATCCCACCCAAGGATGCACGAGGAGTTCATCCAAAATAAAGGGTGCTCTTCCTGCACCCTCCCTCCCGAATTCATGCCTGTGACACCATGGGTGCAGCTCCTGCCATGGGCACAACTCAGGGCCAGCTCCAGCCAACGTGCGATGTCCGTCGCTATGCTTTCCCTCCACCCCCCAAGTTACAGTTCACCTCTTCTGCGGTGGAGAAAGGGATACAGGCTGTGTATTGAAAGGGAGATCACTTGATAAATATGTGAAAAGACGTATAACACATACACAAATACTTTAAAACAGACACTGAGCAATAACATCTAATAGAAGAAGTACTTCAAGTCAGAATAGTCTAAAGCAGTACAGGAGGGTACAATTTGAAGGATGGGTGGATTTGGGCGGGACAGGGCCACAGAAGGGCCACATGTTTCCATTAGGTGGAATGGACCAGACAAAATCTTTGCTTTTGGAAAGCTGAATCCTGGACGGTTTAAGACTAGTAGATCCCAGAATTAATATTTCACTTCTCTGTATGGAGCTAACAAAGTTCAGCAGTTATAACCTCACCATCCCTTGCAGTGCCATCCTGCAATGAGGCTTCTTTCCACTGAAGGTGGTTTAACATGCGTCTTTGTCCGTCCTCCCTACAGAGGGAATTTACCCCATTAAACGGTCTCTGAGATGTTTCCTTATGGTGATGGAATTGGCAAGGTGGTTGATGTGACTGCTCTTCCAGCTGGAATTTGAGGAACTGTGACAATTTTCATTATTACTGGTTCTTTTAATGTGACTTATGTTAAATTTTCGCATTAGAATGCCTCCAGGATGACGAAGGAGCAGTCCAAAGGGTAGAGTGTACACAGTGCTTGTCTATTTTTATTTCCGCCACACATTAAATTTTTTTCCTTTTTGTTTTTAATCTCAGTGGTGAGTGACTGGCCATCCAGAGGCCCTTCGGGTTGTCAGAGTGACCCAGAGTCTAAAAGTCTGACAAGCGCGGTAGAGTCAGTAGAGTAGGAACATCACCAAAGGCATATACATCATTTACGTGGGTTCTGGCTCTCACCGGGTTTTACGGGGCCCCTTTGTAAGACACGGTCCCATTTTCATAGAATGGAAGAATCAAAAGAAAATACAGATCAGGCTAGTAATTTGGGCTGTTCAATGTCTGCAGCAGAGATGCACTGAGAAGCACAGGCAGGGGCAACATGGTAAGGGCTGTGTTCTATTCATGAAGCCATTCACTTCCAGGGGCTTGAAAGAGATGGATTTCTGGGTCAGAGGTCGCCTTTTGGGAGCTGACTCGCTCCTTCTATTAAGAGGGAGTAAGGATTCGGGCTGCGTTGGTGGCCATGGAATAAGGCAGTTAAGACGTTTAAGGGAACTTGGAAAGAATTTCACAAGTAACTTGCTTATTGGGGAAAAAAATCAATGTTAAAAAAGTTTCTAAGTCAGAATGACTGTAATAGGATGTTATTAATATAATTAATAAGGTTAGCAGGATAAACTGCAGTTTGTTGGGGACTTTTTTTGTGCTTTTAAGACATGTTTGAGGAGACAGTTCTGAGGTAGGAGTGTAGAGAACGCGCCCTCATTTTTGGCTTTATTAGTTCTCTAGGCTACTAGTGATGTCTTCAATTACAGAGTAGTTTATCTGTGTTACTTACTGGTAATGAAACTGTATCTAAGACACATTCTCGCCCCCTGTACTCACTGCCTGATCCTGTGACAGTGTTAAGGAATGAAAATGGTCACTGACAGGGGTCTACCAGCCATCCGAACTCCACCAGCTCCCACTGCAGCTGACAGCCACATGTTTAGAGGCCCCTTGCTTCCCAGGATGCAGTGCCACATGTCGCATCCCCACCCCCCATTTCCTTCCAGTTATTTGCACTCTCTCTGAGAGGAAATTGGAAGCAGGTACTACTGGGGGGTTGGAGGCATCACTCTGGCTATTAGGAAAAGTCAGCATCCACCAAGCCAATGACTGTCTAGTTTTATGGTTGGTAGAGTCTAAGCATTTATTTATTTTTCAACCTCAGTTTACATCCAATACCATTCTGCACCAGTTCCAAATGTACAGCAAAGTGGTGGGAAAACCATGCACTCTACAGGGTGTCTCCCCTGCCGCCCTCAGTACCCACCTAACCCCACACGCTGCGATCCACTAAGCATTTCTGCACGAGGGGACTGCAGGACACGTACAAACCTCCCTTCTTCTGCTTGCAGGTGCCCGTGCCTGCTACTGGCAGGGACATCACGGATCGCCACTATTTGTTTTTCAAAAGCTAACTGGTAATGCAATTCCCTCCTTAGAAGAGATTCAACGACAGTTCTAGTTCAATGTCTTGTGATGATCTTCAACTTTTTTTTTCCATGTCCTTCATAGATATTTTACTGGAAAGTTGGAAGGGCCGGGGTCGGAAACTGTTAAAACGGCATCTGGTTAAGAGAGAGATCTATGATACACTTGATTTATGTAAATGGCAGCCCCAAGTAAATCTCGGGTTTACTAAACAACGCAACTCATTCATAAAAACAACAATCGGAAATTTTCATCTCACTGATAGTCATCAAGAAGGTTGTATTAAATATTATTACATGGCAACTAAGGATAAAAATCTAATATTAACTCACTTATAAGTCCTCCCTTTGGACTTACTATATCTCAATATAGTTTCAAATCATTGGCTATCCAGCTTCCAAAAAGTCTTAACAAATTGTTCATGAGGTAAACTAATGTCAGCAGCACATTACCCTCACTTCCTCTAAATTTTAAATTTCTTAAATGCATTCAAGGCCCTTTCGTCATTCATCAAACAAGCGTTAAACACGTCATGGACTTAATGTCAAATTATAGCTAAAACAGCAATGTAAATACATGACATTAAAACTGTATGTTAAGCGCAGTAGAAACAGGAGGGGCTATCTCGACCCTCAAAGAATGAGTCAGTCACAGGAGACTGGAAGCAGACGGTTGCACCAAGGACCTAGAGCAGGTTGGTCATCAACACCGTGCATGTACAGAAGTCCAAACGGTCGGGGGCTGGCATATTCCAAAGCATCGAGTAAGGTATGACACAGTTAGCTTTGCAGTGTAACTAGATGACTTTGTCCGTGGTCTGAAAGAACCACAAAAGCCTTAAAGGAACATGAATAAAGGCCAGACGTCATCTGCAGGTGGGAGTAAACTATGATCATGTAAATGACACACACGATAGCCAGGACTACGGGTACCACAGTAAAGATGGAGAAAATGGCCTATAGAACATTTTAAAAGACAGAATCAGGAGGACCTGCACTTGACAAGTGGCTGAATGGGCAGTGGAAAAAGGGGGACATCGAGGATGATGGCTGGATTTCTAGCCTAGGGGACGGATACACGGGGACACGCTGCCCAGTTAAGATGGAAGGGACAGGTAGGAAAAGAAAAATGGCAGAAGAGAAAGGGGGGCCCTTCTTAAGGAAGGAGCAAAGTTCAGTCTGGGGTGTTAGGAAACACCCCCAAAACTTTGTTCAGTTTGAGGTATCTACAGACCTTTCGGCTATAGTCGTAGCAGAGTGAGGGTGAGAATCAACACACTTATTAGCAAACGGTTGAAATTTAAAGGGAATATGCAATTCATCATTCCCTTGTTATAATGCAGTCAATCAATTCCACGCTGCCCTATAGAGGATCTCACCCTCTCGCTTTGACATTTTTAATGTTAAATATTGCCTATTTGGAATACATTTGATTTAGGTAACCTTTAACGGGGCGTAGGTACATGGGATGCCATAAATGTCAAGGAAAGAATAAAACTTTGTCTCTTCACATGGACAGAACAAAGAATAAAGCTGTTATTGGTACGCATTAGATAGGCACTGGGAGAATCTGCTTATGTTCAAAATCATCAACTGAGAATGGCATCATTAAGAAAGGTAATAAAAGTGGAAATTAAAATGAACCAATATTAGTGAGAATCAAAACCAGAGAGGGCAGAAACACCGTGTTAATCATCCCTGTATCTCCGACAGTGTCTACTGCAATGTTTTGAAAAATTCTAGGCGCTCAGTAAATGTGTATTAAATGAACAACATTTTGAGTTTTTTCATTGAAGGTCCCCCCCTCTATTTTCTTCGAGGAATATATTTTACTGTCAGGTTTCACGATCATCATGAAATACCCAATTTATAGGTACCGCAGGTAGAATAAACAATTATTGACTCGGTTTCCTGACACTATTTTCATCCGAAGCTGACCAGTCAGTGTGGCCACGATTCCAAGCTCTAAACTCCTTGTCGTGGACTGAAGGCTTGTGTGTCCCCAATTCACATGCTGACACACTAGGGGGCTTGGGGCAGCAATTAGGATTAAATGAATCCACAGGGGTGGCGTCAGAAAAAAATGGAAACGGTGCCCTCGTAAGAGTGACAGGAGAGCCCGGTTCCTCTCTCTGCTCTCTAGCTCATACAGGTACAAGGGGGCGGCGGCAGTGCGCAAGCCCGAAAGGGCTCTTCACAAGAACTAGACCACGCTGGTCCCCGATCTCAGACCTCCTGCCTCCAGAAATTCACAGAAGTGAATTTCTGTGGTTCATAAACCAGCCGGTCTACGGCAGTTCTGTCACAGCAGCCCAAAGGATGAAGACACTCCTCATTTGGCTTGTTACATATGTAAGGTGACACATGACACGCTGCATACATTGTGGGGAAGGCAGAAATAAGTCGTTCAGGAGATTTTTCATGACACTTAGAACCTAACTGAGCTGGCCACAGGATTTAAGCTTTTTAAAATGCTGTACCTTTAAATTAAAGACACCAGTTAGGCGTAAACAAATTGACCCCTGCACCTTTTGGTGACTCAACAGTGTTCGTCCTGTTACATAGAGCTTCACTTGTTGTTCGTTTGTGGAGCTGACACTTAAGGATGTAACTGCCGGACTCTGATTTCCTCTGTGGGCAACTTTGTTCATCACGTTTCCATAAGCGTTCTTTCTTTTGAAGCTAGAACTTCATATTCAGGTAAAGACAGATGGTTCAATAATAAAAATTTAGCCAATCCAAGTTAATTGGTGTTCTTAAGTCCAAATGAGTTTTATAGATGAACAACAACAAAAAAAAATTATTGGACTCCAAATGTCTGTAACACATATTACAGAAGAGTTAACACCTATATTTTTCTTTTATTAGTTTTTCATGATCATCATGTGCCACATACTTGCTGGAGTTATTTAAACGAGCAAAAATAATCCCACTTGATTTAGATGACTTGCACTGTCAGATCTGAGGCTAAGAGTGTTTTTATCTCCCAAAGGTCCTGCTTTGCCTTACTGGCAGGAGGGCCTATCGCCTTCACATATACTCACACGCAATACAGAATGCTGACTATACTTCTTCTGCTTTTCCCTCACTGGAATTACATTTACAGAAGACTGAAGGAAAGGAAATAAACCAAATTACTAGCTCGTAATGTAGTGAGGTCGGTTTGTAATAATCTGTTGAAAGATGACAACTGCATTAATATTAATTTCTCATTCACAATTATGAAAAATAAAATACGGTAATTTTAAGATTTAGCTTTAGATATAGAACATATGAAATTTATTTTTCTAATATTTTAGCAATGAAAAAGGTTCAAAAGGGAACTCCCCATATAAAAATATTAAAATCTTTCAAATCTTCAAATAAATTTTGCTCACTTTCAGGAATGTATAAAAGTGCTCAGATGCTTTAAAAATGAAATTAAATCAAATATCACCTTTATCTTATTAATAAATATTTATATACGAAAGCCAATTTAGGGAAAAATTAGACAATCAGTAACCATTCTCATGTCTGAATGAATTAGCACAAAAACCACACTGACTATAGCAACTTCTTTGGTTTCAAAATCTGACATACAAAGCTTTTAAAATAATTTCAATTACTCCTACCATTTTTAATGTCTACATTTGACATTCATAAGATGACATATCTTATGATGACATTCATAAGATGAAGATGAAACATATCTTCAAATCTACTTTTACATATATATTTAGGGGTGTGAAGTCAGTGTTATAACTGTACCATGTAATCAAGAAACTAAAAGTGATTACAAGTGATAAAATCAACTCCATCATAAAAAGCTCACCATTCAACATTAGAGGTAGTATATTATGATATTTTTCTGGGAAGCCTGGTAAAGAACATGAAGATTCTTGAGTATAAAAGCATAACAGATATGGGGAAAACAAAAATTAATGCTATCAACCATTAACCTAAAAGACAAAGATGTATGGATGCAAGTATCGAGGAAAGGAAATGTCAGATTCCTGATGAACCATCTAACTTTTGCCAGCACTGATCAGAGGAAAAAGGAAGAACAAAAAAACAGACTTATAGCAGCAGCGGGAACATTCTACATGTGGTATTAAAAACCTTATTAAAATTGTTTAAAACCCGGGCAAACCATTTTGCTGTCTAACCCTAATTCCCTTACTTATAAAATAAGGATGTCCGACTTGATCAGCATTTTGTTGTTGCTGTTGGTTCGTTTGTTTTATAAGCAAGGTCTGTGTCATACTCTCTTGTGGAGTTTTTCACAAATATCACCGTTGGCATCCCACCTCCATCAGTCCCCTTGGAATGGTTACGTCGATAATTGCCTAGGAAGATTTACTTTTTCTGTGTCGAGCTGTAAGATTAGAAGTATAACGAACTGCTTTCTTATGAACAGAAATCAGAATTATTCTGAAAATCCCAAGTTTTCTTATCAGGTGTTAGGTTTCATTTAAAATCCTCAAAAGCAGAAGGGGGCCCGCCTGGAGCACTAAGCAGAGGAAAAGCTGCGAAAGGACCGATTTTAGCCAAAAGTTGATGGTTGCCCCTCATTCCGAAGAGCAAAATTAAAGCTGGAATCTACAAGTGTTAGAGAATCAAGTGCAAAACAAGGAGGAAAACTAATCTTCTAACCTTCCTGGACTGGAATTTTCTCATATTTAAAACCAAGAGTGATGACTGTAGAGCTTTGCATATTCTTCCAATTCTAAAAATCCATTAAACCAAAGTGTGACATTTACTTAAATATGACTCTTCACTATGTTTTAACTGTACCTCGCAGTAAAGAATGAAATTATTATTTTAGGGAGTAGGATTTAAAAATAAAATAAAAACATTGCAGTAGGAACCATGTGCCTTAAACGCCTTCTTTAGATGCGTGTGGCACAGAAGCGAACGGCCTGATTCGTCCACCACAGAGCAAGTCCCTGTGAAGCTGGGCCAGACCCGAGTCCACGGGCAGCCTCCTCTGGGCTTGCTCTGTGATCTCAGTCCTACGAAATAATGCCGGCCAACACAACCGGCTTTCAAAATAGTAGAAATAGTTACAGACAGTCTTCCTCTGCAGGCTAACTTACCAAAATTTGAAAACGAACAAGCTTTCTTGCCATTACGCTCTTGCTTTTTCAACCTAAGCATGCCAAGAACCCCAGTACGAAGGCCTCACGTTAGCTGTGGAATAGTTCAGGCCTAAGCACCTGTCACACACACTTCTGCTACTGGGAAAGTCAATAGGTGTCTGTCTCGTCATGCAGGGATGTACACTAGAACAGATTTGCATTTCCCCCTTGCATTTTGCTTTATCTTGAGTTTCACAAAGCATCTTCCTTTTGTAAATTCAACCTAGTAAAACAGGATGTCTGACTTGGAAAAGCTAAAACAATTTCGTTAAAGAATAGGAAATGGAAAGGGTGTGTGTGTGAGAGAGAGAGAAAGATAGAGACAGAGACAGAGAGAAAGAGACAGAGAGAGTCCCTTCCTCTGTTCTGCCAGATAAGATGTCCAATTTGGAGATCCTGCAAGCTCAGACATTCCCAAAGTAGGGTGTCTGTTTCAATCATTAAGGCCACACATACATAGCACACATTTTGCTAACAAATAATGGCAAAATTATTTCTGGAGAGGCAGAAAGGACGGCCTTCCTAATACCAAAGTAATTTCTCCATTGCAACATAGTTAATTACTGTATTTTGCTCGACATGGTTTATACTACGCACTCTGAACATATGTTCTGATGAAAACCTTACTTAACTAAACATTGATATTGGAATTATTCGCTGAGGGGAGTTTCTTCGCCCAAGTTCAAAGCACTCTTTCAGACATCAGAGGAGAAGACATGACACATTGCCTGCCGTAATGTCATAAGATACAATTTAATTGGAATAATGAAATAGTAATATAAAAAATCCCATGGCAATAGGAAACCTCAATAATTGCATGCCGGAATAATGAAGTTTCCATAAGGCATTAGTTTCTCCCAACCGTAGGAGAAATCAGTTAAGTAACTAATAAAACCTGTCAGGGTACTTATAAATATTTTAAATTCGTTAAAACAATAAAAGAACACACCAAGAACATATGCCACGCATTTTCAGGGGTCAATAATGAGTACGATGTCGCGGTCCGGCTAACGGTGCTGTGAGCCTTCCCTCCCCAGGTCAGAAGCAGACCCTGGAAACCCACAGGGAGTAATCCTGAGCCCGGCCCAGCTGATGTGAAAGCACGTGGGTGGGACGGGGGAGCCTCTGTGTTTGTGCAACATGACTGCAGAGAAACATCATTAATGCATAAGCTTCGGTGAGACAGTAGATGGCTCTTCCTTCCCTAAAAGTCACATGTGTTTTCATGCTACTTATAGCTCAGCTGACATACATTCGCCAAAAATCCAATGACTGTGCTTCTAGATGTGCTAAAACTGAGTAATGATTTGCAGGAGCTTATTAATTATTAAATCAGCTCCCAAACTTGACATGTCGTGCCACCCACTGACTGATGAGTGGAGACAGAGAAAAGTCAAGTGGAACGGTAAGTGTTTTGTAGGAGTATTTTGTGAGAGTATCATTATAGACAAAGGTGTCTAACATAATTACGTTCACAGAAGACAGTTTCAACTGCTAAGTTTATTCCCGTCTACGCCCATGTGCAACACACGGCGAGATGCCGCATCGCTTTGGCCACTGGCGACGGATGGACTGCTCATTAACAGATAAGAAGCAAGAGTAACTAAGCGCTTATGAAAAGAAAGTTATTTTTTTCTCTTTTTACTTGGCACTCTATAACAGTATGCATAATAATAGTTAAAAGACAAACTGGTTTTTTCTTCTGCTAAATGAGTCCTACAGATAGTCTAAAGATTAAATTTTAAGCAGTATATACAGAGTCACCTAAACACCAAGCTACAGGAGAATACAGACGGGCCATTCCATAGACTGGCAGGAAGTGTCCCTGCAGGCCCGGAGCAGAACATTTATAAACCGTTACTACTGAGAGGGAGAAGCAATGTTGGTGGACGTGCAGAAAGGCAGGCAAGGAATGGCCAACGATGTTTTCAGCTTTCACGAGACAAGACAGCAGATATGGTGTGTGCTGCTGATCTAAGGGCAAAAGGTTCCACTCAGAGCACACGCTCTGGCCACCTCTGTGGGACGAATCCAAGTCCCTGCTGGCGTGTTCTCATATCCACAGCACAACCCCCTGGTTCTCCTCTTTTCCTCTAGGAATAAGAGAGAAGGTCAAAGCAGACCACTCATGACAAAAAGGAAACGGTATTTGAGCCTCTCCTGATAAAAAAGAAAGGAATAAGGACTCATTAAAGCACCTTGTATGGTTCTGCTGGGATGACATCCACACAAACGTGTAAGAAGGGGATCTACTGAATGGACAGAGTCACAGGACAAGATGTCAATTGTGTGCGAGGCAGAAGCAACCTCTTCAAACTGAGGACGGGGAGGTGGATGAAGAGGTGAGCAGACACTCCAGTCAAGATGCAGTGTTCACCATGATAGAAAATGAGAAAGGATGTGTCAGTTTTTTTTTTTTTTTTTTTTTTAACCAGCCTGGGAACAGGAGAACTGGTCCCCAGACATTCAGAAAAATCTTGCTTACAGAAAAGGCTGGGTAAATTGCCAGAATATTCAGTACATTGTTGCTGAGTTCCCCCTATGTGACAGTAACTACCCTCCGCCCCAAGTCTACAGCGGTAAACAGACACGCACACTCATATACACACACACAAATGCTACATATATTTGATGCTATACATTTTTGTATACGCATATGCTCAAAAGACAGGTCAGCTTAACAACACTGCCCTGGTTCTACCACGCCCTCCCTCTCTACTCACCCACCAGATCCAATGCTTCCTTCCTTCCCTGGACTTCGGGCACCAAAGCATTTCCGGAATCTGAGCACCCTCTCTCCACCGATGCCCTCACCTTCCTCCCTCCAATTCCTCTGTGCTTACACATTGTTTTGGCTTCGGCATTTGATTGATAGAGATCAATCTTATAAAGACATATTTTATTTATATATATAATCTCCAGCCCACCCCTTAAGATTTAGTTGCCTCTTTTAAGCATATACTTATCATATAGCACTTAATGCACCATATTACAATTTTATATCTTGTTTATTAAATTCTGAGCTCTTTCAGGATTTTAAATCTCTAAATTTCCTAAGACAGGCACACTGTGTGCAACAGAAGTTGCTGGTGTTTAGTGAATATATCTTAGTTAATAAAAGTAGGTATTTGTAATAATTAAAACATAGCTATAATAAAATAAAATCTTGGCAGCGACAGAAGCATTAATCAAGATAGTTTGTTACTTGGATGAAACCTCTGCAATTATAGGCTCTCATCAAGCTTCTTCTCCTCTGAGCCAGAGGTATTTCATTCCATATTCTCATAATTTAATAAACAAGTTCAGTTCCTAAAAACATGAATATAAATGAGAGAAATGGCCTGGATGTAATAATTGATGCGTATCCATTAATATCACTTACATGAAGGGTCTGTATATTGAATATTTTATATTAATTGATATTACCCTGGAAATACTTCCTAGTTTTATGGTGATATTTAAGAAAACGGCCATCTTGGCTTGTAATTGCTTGTGATAATGGTCAAGCAATTTGTCAGTCATAGTGGTTCAGCGCCTGGATAGCTTGAAATAGAGTTAAAGTTATCCAAGCAAGCCTTTGGTGTTTCTAGAGTCTTACGGATTACATTTTCTCAACCACTTAAAGCCAAGTACCCAAAACCCTTGGATAGCTTGTGTCATTTCTGTGTTACAGTTTCTGCACTGAAATATCTGATTCATATATAAAGATCTATGATTCACAGGTGGATAATTGTTACACTAAATTCTTTGTTAGGGTTTCTGGACTGTCGTCAGTTTCCATAGCGCTCATATGACTTCCTCACATATTCGCAGGTGGCACAGCACAATTTATTGGATGCAGAGTCAATTATGGTTTGACTTTTATACGTTTGGTCAATCATAACATGCGTTGATTCTGGCCTTTAGAATATATGGTTGTAACTAAAAAAAATGACTGCACTTTAATATACTTTAAAGGAGTAATATGAAGAGTGAAATTGTTAATGGACACTTAAGAATGACTATGGTTAATTACATGTCTTAAAATGGGTTATTCTTAAAAGGCTTCAGGCAATTAAACAAAGTTTGAGCAACATGGATATATAAATATATCTGACTTTCTACATGCTCAATTTCTTTATCTTTATTCTAACCCTAAACTCATGTGTAGCTATTTTAATAACTAATACATCTTTTAAAAATTGCCAACAGAAGAGTTAAACATTCCCACTGAAGTCACACTTCGGAAATGCCAATTGGATTACATGATTCTTTTACTTACACACCTCTAACAGCCACTCACAGAACACAATCGAAGTTCCCTAAAAGGCCATGCAAGACTTCTCCATTTGAATGAAATTTAAGAAAATTCCGCTCCTCTTCGGTGTCGTTCATGTGCCTCAGACACCCGAACGTTCCCTGAAGACACTGAGCGATCTCATGCCTTGCAAATCCTCTTCCATTTGCTTAGACTAATGCACACCCCTGCCCTACACCGGGAGCCTGGACCTTTCCTTCATTTCTCAGACCAATGTTATTTCCTCTGCCAAATCTCCAGTTGAGTCCCCCAACTCAAAAAGCAAGGTATACCGCTGTCTGTATGCAAAACGCCATGCAGGCATTATTTATATGGCGTTTGTTGTCCTCGTTGTAATTCTTCATTAGCGACCCGTTTCCTTCTTCAGAACATAAACTCTTTCAGCTTAGAGAGCCTGTTTAACCCCTCTCTCTATTTTCTAAGTGCACGACAATGCCCGGCCTCCGGCAGCCACTCCATGAGGGCATCATTCTTTCCAGTGAGCACAGGAAGAGAGAATGATGACAGAAAACGGCCATTCCTGATGGCGGTCCTACGGACTCAGGCATCACCCATGCCTTCTAACATGGAAGGAAAATCACCCGGAGACCCGCACGCCTACATCTTATGTTAAGATGTCCTGCTGCTTACATTAACTCCCCCCTTTATGCCCCTTCTTATTCACGACTAATGAACAGGTTAATTCCTCTGCATCTCAGGCTGGCAGCCTAAGATGTGATTTCACTAAGCAGTGTGAGGAGTCCTTTCTCCTCATAAACACGTGCAGATCCTGGGCCTGTTGTGTGTGTAGCCCATGTAATCAGAAATAAAGCCACTGAAGAACCGTCCTCACAAATAGCGTTATTAGGGATGAGCTGAACTTAATTTTTTTCCAGCTATCGTTCAAAATGGATTTATAAAAACACAGAACATCTTTGGGACTTGGTGGTATCTTGTTCCATTAGAAGCTGATGTGGTTATTACTGGATGTTTCCATATGACTGTTTTCAAAAGCCCATGAAATTTTAATTTCCTTGAAAAACAAAAATGCAGAGTTATTTGTTTTGACATGTTTAATCACTTTTCCATTTTAAAGCTAAAGATGAGAAATCACCGGGGAAAGCAAGAAAAAGGAGGCAGTGTCAGTATGAGCACAAAGAAATGAGAGATTTGCAAATAAAACTTCACATTATTAAATTGTCATTTAGTTGCAGTGTTTTTATGACTTCTTTAGAACATGAAAAGCATTTAAATTGTTTCTGTTACTGCTGATTTAATGTGAAATTAAATATACTTTAAAATAACAGGGGAGTTGGGGGATTGGGTGAAAAAGGTGAAGAGATTAAACAAAGGAAAAAACTCATAAATACTGACAACAGTACAGTGATTACTAGAGGGGAAGGAGAAGAGAGTAAAGGGGGATAAATGGTGATGGAAGGAGACTTGGCTTGGGGTGGTGAACACACAATACAATGTACAGATGATGTGTTACAGAACTGTACACCTGAAACCTGTATAATTTTATTAACCAATGTCACCCCAATAAATTCAGTAATTTTTTTAAAAATAAAAAATGAAACCAGCATAATGGCCGGCTGTCCGCCCACACGGACTACACGGGGCCGACAGGACAGGGGAGAACCGGGCGGGTCCTGAGAGAAGGGCGGACGCGGTTCCGCACGGCTGACGGTTCTGCACTGGGCTCTCCCGCAGAGCGCCTGTGAGGTCAGCCGAAGTTTCAGACTCAGAACCTGACGTTCGTTTCTTGGTTTACTCAGTACATCTCCCTCACGTGCCATAGGTGCTGAATCCACATACGTGATCACAGACACTTGTTGGGATTCACTGATTTGTTCAGTCTCAGGAGTGGCAACTAAATGTGGCTTTTACATACCAGTAAACCCATGCGCACAGATCACAGTTTCATCAGATAGCAAGCTATTTATCTCTCATCTCAAAACCTGTCCTTCTACATTTCGCTTTGTGGTGTAGGCTATGAGACTCAGAGAACTACTCTCCTCTACCAGTTGGCCCTCCGTCAGGCTCGCCATCTGAGGACCAGAGGATGACGGTCCCTTCCCCTGTAGTTTGCTGTTCCTGTCAGTACTGCCGCAAAAATGGCCCTTCATCCCATGTACTTCCTTCTTGGTCCAGTAGAATTTGGTCAGCATTTCCAGATTTGCCCATACTCTGAGATATAGTGGCACACGTGGGCAGGCACCGGTACTCAGAGGTCTGATCACAGGTCCTTAGGGTCCTTCTTCCAAGTTCGTCATGTACCAACACTAGTTGGGAACCTTGCTTCCTCAGAGTTTCCCTTCCCCACTAATATATGCCCTACTACTCTATGTGATTAGTTTACACACTATGTGTTATCATACAATTCATACACTATGCGTTAGTGCACACTATGAGTTATCATACAATTCACAGAATGCACACTATGTGTTATCATACAATTCATAGAATGCACTATTAGAAACACCTGCAATGAGCATCTTTATAGTACATAATACATAATATATCGCATAATTATACACGGTATTACTGTCTTCATGAATAGTCTTTACAATGGTTATTCATACAAATACAGAGAGCATTAATTATGAATAGTACATTCTATTCATTAAATCTCTGTCAACATGCCAATTGCCTGTGCACGGGTCTGGGTTCCCCAGATCTGGGCCTCCTTAAAATTTCTACAATCTAATAACCCAATTTCCCCCGTGTTCCTCCAGCAACTATGACGCCTGGCTCACCCCAGCATCCTCTTTCACCTGGTGCACCTGCCAACGTCTATTCAGTCATTTCTCTCTACTGGATGCTGTTGAAATGGCTGGAGGAGCTCCGCTTCCTGGCTGGACTCTGACTGATACGACAGCATATGATGACCCCAGGACGCCATCTGAATACATCAGAAACCATACCATAGACGGATGGACGGTATTTGAAAGATACAGTAGTCGGCAGTTGGAAAAGTTCTTGGAAACAAGGACGATTGTACAAATTGCTGGTTTTAGTTCCATATCTGTTGTGAAGGCGGTTGAACGCAGAGCCTTCTCTTCTGGGGAGTGGGGTACACTTTGCTCCATTTACCAGGAGTGCCAGTGAGAGGACAGAATAGGTTCTATTTTCTTAGCCCCCGGAAGGCGGGGATAATTAATTTAACAATGAGAAATGATTTTCATGTCAATAAATATTATCAATATGATGAGCACAGACCATTGTTTATGCTGGTTTAAAGAGAGCAATATAAATACATTTGAAATGGTGTTTGAATTCTAGGTGAAAATCAGTACTTCTCTCGAACAGGTTTATTTTGACCCAATCCAGTTTGAAATTGTGGCACAATTTCCTACAACCTCGTAGATCACTCCATCGCCAAACTTTCTGGTAAGTGGGGGCAATATTATCCTTGCAAATTTCTTCTCCAGCTACTCCTTTCTTTTATGCAAAATTCCTCACCTGACGTGGCTGGACTCTCAATCTTCAGTTCCTCTGATGTCACTTGTCCTCTTTCTCAATGAAAAGCATTGCTCACTGCTCTGTTGTATCAAGGTTACTACCCTTCCCTGGCGAGTTCTCAGTCCTGCCTTGTCTGACATCCAGGCAGCACTTGACGCAGGGGACTACCACCTTCTCCTGGCGACACCTTCTTCCCTTCTTTCCGGACACTGCGTTTTCTTGGAGAGTTATCCTCGGCTGTTCTCCGTCTCTTACACAACGTATCCAGTCTATCAGGCAATCAACTGCAAATTCTATCCAGAATCCATCTGCTTCTCCACACTTCAACACTTCTGCTGCCACAACGGTCTGGTCTCACCTGGATTTGAACAGCTTTCTCTGTTTTTGTACCTGGACTCTAAAGTCTGTGTTTTAGCACAGCTGCCAGAATGACCATTTACAATATGAAATAGGTTATGACTCTTGAGTCGTTTCCTATCTCACTCAGAAGTGTGTGAGGGGATGGCAGGTTCGACGTGTGCTGGGCCGTTTCCTGTCCCCCTTCACTGCTCTTCCGTCGCTCACTCTTTTCTCTGGAAACACTGGCCTCCTCACTTCAAACATTCTAGGCACGCTCCCATCTTTGAGCCACTGCTTTGGCTTTTCTTCCTGCCTGGGACGCTCTTTCCCAGGATGTCCACTTGGACACCTCTCTCGCCTGCTTGAAGACCTTGGCTCACCTTCTCTGCGGGGCCCATGCTGCTCTATGCCCGCCCCATCACCTCCAGCCTCCTTCTGCCTCCTCCTTTGTCGTAACACGTTCAGTCATCTTCCAACACACTATGTGTTGTCTGCATATTTTATTTATGCATTACAACTCTTATTTGTTGTCTTCAACTGCAACTGAAGCTCCAAAGTCAGACATCTTTGTTTTGTTCCTTGATTTCTACCAGGTGTGTAGAACACAGGATGCTTGGCCTTCAGTAAATACTCAATAAATCTTTGTTAAAGGAATGTCAAACCTTACGTAACTCTCAGGGCTCCCTCACAAGTCTCTGTGTCCAGAGGTGACTTCCTACAGCTCTCCGGCGGGGACAGCAGTCTCCCTACTGAGTACTTGTTCTCACTGCCTAAAACTTCCCTCACCCAACGGGGTTGTGACAGCGCTCCAGAACTCTACAAAATCTACATATTTTGTGCGTCCTTCTCTGAGCCCCGTTAATCTGACGTGATCTCCTGTTCTTGGTTTGTAAACCAGTGCAGACCAACGGAAAAAGCCCAGGAACACATGTCAGAAGGAGCCCTGTTCTGAATCATGTTATGACACAGATGTGCGACCCTGGGCTGATCTCTTACACCTGAGCCTCAGGTGTCCTGTTTGTTTAACGAGAAGGTGGTACAATCTGATCTTTATAGCATCTTTCAATTCTAATTTTATATGACTATACTTATCATTTATAGTATCTATCTAAAAATCAAGCATCATAAACCAGTGTTATTTCACCATTAATTAAATCTCATACTGTTTTCAAAGTTGTATAAGTCAAGTGTCCACTTATGTATTTACTTTTTATCTCTTCAACTACATGACGAGTTATTGGAAACGTTGCTTCCATTCTCCGTGTTTCCATGCCACCGACATCAGTTAACGATAACATAAAACAATACTGCAGCCTCCAATTTATGAGCCGGAGACTCTTCTGACCCTTATGCATTTAATTTTCATGGCTAGCTTAAGAGATAGATGCTATCATTATCTTAGTTTGAATTTCTTTTTGTATTTATCGATTTCAGAGAGAGAGAGAGAGAAAGGCAGGAGAGGGAGAGAGAAACGTCAATTTGTTGTTCCACTTATTGGTGCATTCATTGTTTGTTTCTTGTATGTGCTCTGACCGGATATCAAACCCGCGACCTTAGCATATGCGGACGATGCTCTAACCAGCTGAGCTACCGGGCCAGGGCTATTACTGTCTTCATCATAGAATTTTACAAACGAAGAACCTGTGACAAAGAGAGATTAAGTGGTTGATGGAAGCCGAACTGTGGCAGATTTAGGACCCAGGCATTCAGGCTCTAGAGTCCACATTCTTAACCACAGAATACACTGCTCGTTAGCTAACTGCTCGACACATACTGGTTATTTAGACAAGGGGAAGGCAGAGAACGGAAGCAATGACTAGGTACGTGCTTTCCTGATTATAAAACTGTTTGAATGAGACTAGATTAATATCTAATTTCCTGACAGAGAGTTAATGTCCTGCGTACGTGATGCCATGTCTTTGCGGCAAACCGTTTCTGCTGGGTACCGGCCGCTGCAGCACAGTCGTGAGCATGACATGCAAGCATTAAACGAGGCACGTTTCAGGGCCTAAGCCATGATGCTTCCCACCATTTCCCACTGGCAGCGTTCAGGGTAGCCTAGCTTTTTCACGATCGTGTCATGGAAAAGAAATCTGGACACATAAGCACATCCAAAATTCAAAGTCAACAAGGGAGGCTTCCCAAAGACAGGTCCACTTCTAAATTAGGACAGGGAAGCCGAACTCAGGCCCAGCCACTCTTCCCAGCACAGGGTTCTGGTGGCGGCTGCGCCGCAGCAGGGGAGCGTCCTGGAGTGCCACCTAAAAACCCCCGGGAGGGACCACCGTTTTTTGGATGTGCAGGCAAAACAGGCTGCCAAATACATTCTCTGTGAGAGCTACATGTTATGTGTGCATATTTTTACCCGTTAGAAAATGCTTTCCAGAAAATTATTGGCAAAGAAACAAAACAATTATGTTTATGCAGGTGACAGTGAAGTACAGAATGGACGCACTAAATGGAGGTCACTAAAACGGGCTTCTGCCTGAGGGACACAGGTGACATGCAAATATTGGCCTTATCGTCTAGAAGTGAAGCGATTTTCCACGTTTCCTTGAAAAGCGTGTACTGAGTTACAGTTGGCCTTTTGTTCTTGTTCAACACTTGATGCGAGAGAGACGCTAACTTAATTACCGTTGTATCTGCTTGCCTTGTATTTTTTCTTCGTGCCTAACCTTACGACATACGAACTATGCCTCCACTCGCCACTTTCCTTACGCCAACTCCTCTTCTGCGTCCTTTGCTTTGCCTGATATCTCAACATGCTCCCTTGCTTTTGTAACATCTGTCACTCCTTCATTAGCTTTCACTCGCGCGAGGCACTAGAAGGTCTGAGAGTTTAGGAAAAGAGCCAAATGTATTTCAAGCACCAACTCTGCTACTTTGGAACCCAGGTGATTGGGATAACCCTTAGCGGTTTTTGGCTTTCCCTTTATAAAAGGGTAATTACCCATTTCAGAATTTGTCGTGACAATTACATGAGGTACATAGCTATCAAACACCTAATATTTGTCACAGAGTACCCCTTAGAGGTTAGTAGTTTTTTTATCTAGTTGTTTTTCGTGTAACAACAGTGTCTTTGTTGGGGTTCTATTTCTTTTATAGCACTCGGGGCTCCTTCCAGGGTTTAGCCTTCTCCCCAGTCTCCTTCAACGGCCACTTCAAATATTTTCAAAATATTACATTTTTCTAATGATACAGTCTCCATGATTATGTATCTATTTTTTCAACTTTCATGTTTTCTTAGTAAACGTACTGACTTGTCATTAAAAGGGGAGGAGGGCAGGATAAACAGGGCGTAGACGGGAAGTCACCGCCAACAATCATCAATAGAAAACGACGTTTTCCTCTTTTCGGATAGCGCTAGCCTGGCCTGACCCTCTCCCTCAGAGATGCTATCCGTCCTGCTTGGGTCTTCCACAAAATCAGTAAGCGGGACAGGTGGGGGTGGAACTGTCATATTATTTGCACTTAGGCACGTTCTAAGTATTTATTTATTATATAGTTGACCACTTAGATGTATACTGTCTTATTTCATTTCGGTCTGGTTTGTTTTTACAGTAAACTACTGTTCTTAGGAACTCCCCTCCTGTGATTCCAGGATATCACACTTAGATGAACTACCTTGAGGCTTGGGTTGGGACTCTTCTGTCTACCCATTCTTACTCACCAAAGTTAATTTAACCCCCTGACTTCCAATGCCACCCACAGCTGGTGACGCCCAAACCTGTGACTCTAGCCTGACGTCTCTGAGCCCCACACTCACACCCCTGACAGCCTCACTTATCCATGTAGAAATACCTGGAAGGCATATAAAATGTAACAGGGCTGAAGGAGAACTGGGCTCTCTCCAAACTCTTCTTCCCATCTCTGTCCACATCAGCAGAAAGGACTGATAGATCTATTTAGACATTATGTATCTAGTTAATCAAATCAGGAACCTGCAATTCAGTCTTGATTCCTACTTTGGTTTCACACTTCACACAGAATCTATTGCCAAGGTGTGATAGTTTTATAGCTTTTAAATCATTCTCAAATCCTGTAACCTCTCTCCATCTCCACTGCTATCATCTTAGTTAAAACTAGTGCTACCTGATACCTGGATTATGCAAGATTCTAATTTGTCTCCCTTTCTCCGCTGCTGCCTATAATCCCATTCTGCAATCTATTATCTATTATATCCTTCCTTCCTTCCTTCCTTCTTTCCTTCCTTCCTTCCATCCATCCGTCCATCCGTCCATCCATCTGTCTGGGACCCACACAGTAGCCAGAGATCATTTAATAATCAACTCCTGGCACCACCTGAGAAGAAACCCTTCAATGAGTTTTGATCGCACGTTATCACTATAGTTTATGACATCTCCCGTGATCTGGCCTCTATCTACCTCTGCAAACTCAGTTCTTCCTTCTTGTCCACCTCCCTTGTTTCATTTATATCTGAGTTTAAATTTAATACCGTTTACTCGTTACCATTCAGTACTTCCGCTTACTTCCTTGATAATTTTTATTATCATCTATAAGCATTTTATGCATTTATTTAATACTTCTGTCTCATTCGAGTATTAATTCCATGAGGGCACTGTGTGTATAACGTCAGTGCTTAGCATAACACCAGGTACCCAACATGTACCCAGGCATGTCCTGGGAAAGGACAGCCTGTGTGCACGTGTGAGAGTGTATGTGAGGGCCTCTATCTGCATGCGTGTGTGTTTGCAGTCTGCAGATAACACAACAGTCATCTAGATGAGAGGAACAGTACAGAGGACTGTGGCTTTTCCTCTCCTGACAAGTTCTCTGTTTTGTGATTCTCAACAGTGGTGTGTGCATTTTCTGTGGTCAGAGCCCAGGGTGGTAAAGGGCCATGAGGGAAGGCCGGCCCCCTCTGTGGAAAGGACTGGCAGGTCAAGGGCTCATCAGTGCACACTGAGAAGAGGCTCCCTGGTGAGGTGGGGGGGGTCAGGAGGAGGAGAAACTCGTGAGTTGACTCCTCAGAGGAGATGACCACTCTATTCAGTGGTGGCCCAGCCGTGGTGGGGCCACGCGCCCAGGGCTCACGCCCTTCCTTGCCGTATGGCGCCCCCATCTTACATCTTTTTGTCCCCCCATTCAGACTGCTGCAGAGCCTGTTTTGAAAATGAATAGATGGCTGTTAGAGCTCTTTTCCACCCTAAAGTTCTACCTTTCTCTTACCATTAATGCAGTTAATTACATTTCTGTAACTCTTGAATCTAATACGGACAACCAATTATTTTCATCCTTTGGATAATTATCGGCTGCCTAAAGCTAAGCTCACCCAAAGACCCTTAACTGATGTTTGTGCCTTCTGCCGATAAAAATGGCAGGAGCAAGTTACGGCGACACAAGGAAGCACGGAGTTCAGATATTAGAAAAACAGAGTTTGGAGTTTGTATAAAAGAAAAAAAAACAACACAGTATAGGGTAGTAAAGCCGAGTGTTTACTTGGAGGATTATCTCACTGCACAATTAGTTCTGACTAGAGACAAATGGACAACGCCTCTCCATTGTTTGGAAGGGCAAAAGTTTCACAAAGAAAGAAAAAGTGAAATAAGTGGGAGTGGTCCGGGCCTTTTCAGAGTGTCTACATATTGGGAAGGAAAAGGAGAGAAGGAAGCCCGTAACGGCATGGGGAAGCCTGATAAAAGGATGATGCTAAGGGGGCCTGCAAGAGCCCCGGGACTCGGGTTTTGTAAGCGTGTGACTGGGCGCAGGAGAAAGTGGAGGTCGGCAGAGGGGAGTGAGCCCAGGTGCCCCGCTTCCAGGCGCTCCTGGTTGGCAGTGTGACAAAGACTAGTCTTCAGATCAGGGCTGTCAGCTGGGCTACTAGGGTCACCTACGTCCCAGTATGGCTGGGGTTGGGGGTTCTCCCGTACCTTGTGAGGTACTGAGGGGCAGCGTCTTTTCCCTCTGTGCTCCAGACACCAGCAGCACACACAACCCTGCCCACCCCCCCACCCAGCTGTGACAATCATACTAGCGAAGTTACAGACGGCAGCAAATTTCCCTCAGGGGTCAAGCTAACCCCCAGTTAAGAACCAGTGCTTTAGAGAGTCTGCCCCTCAAGATGTCTTCTCCCCAGTCCCCTGTATCAATAATCATGGCTTCATGAAGAGGAAAGAAGGACGTCAGAAAAACTAGGCACTGTTATGCCTCGCTGTGTGTGTCACGTGCCGCTGAGTTGGTTCCTGGACAACCAAGGAGGAGTGACGACCGGCATGACGTGTCCTGTCGTCAGCAGCCCTGCTTGGCTCCTGCACACTCACACAAGCGGCTTGTTTCATGGAGTTAATCCACCTCCTATTGTTTGCTCCTTTATAGTAAAGACTCAAATGTTTGAGAAACAGGAAAAAACTAAGCCCTTCACAAAAGTTCAGGAGGAACGGTAATTCTTCCTTGTTTAATGTCACATCATCTTCCTGATTAAATCTTTCCCATTCTAAATCATTCAAAGCCAACAAATGGAGACACTGCAGTACTCAATTAGAGACAGAATGATTAAATTTTAAGGTGTTTACATCATGAAATACTGAAGGCTTTTTGGAAGTGTACGTACACCCCTACACACCCCTACACATTCCCGGAACTGTCAGCTGCATCCACTGTTGGAGGTTCGCTCATTCACCATAACGGAGCTTACATTCTTTAGTTGTTTTTTTTCATTCCCCCACAGTGATGCCCATCGGCTGTACTATGCAATAAATAGCACTGAGTATCCCGGAGCTGCCCCAGGCAATCAAACAATATGTAAAGATACAGAGCACCCTTTCTTTTTCCTTTTCAGCTTCCGAAGGGAAATATTTCTTATAGAGACTATCAAGGGTTTTACTTCCCCCATCAAGCTTTTTATGGGCAAACCATTTGCTACACGTGCCTATGGTACTGCTTATCCTGCAAGAAATAGTGTGTGTGGTTTTTTGGTAAGAGATTCACCTGCCAGCACATGTGCGACCCAGAGGTCACATTTCCCTGCAGAGCACCGCGGAGTAAGGAATAGTGTTTACTAGCGCTCTTCTTCCCAGCGGGGCTGAATAACGGTGCTGGGAGCTCAGCACGCGCGTGCTGCGAGGCCTCAGCTTCACCTGAGACCAATGGGTGCCGGTGCCGGGGCTGTGGTGGAGGTGATGGAGGATGACGGGGATGGGGGGGGGGCATGTATTCCTTCTTGTCCACATACAGTTCCTCCTATGAAGTAACTGTGAGGTACATGTTTGTGTGTTCAGTCACCTAACAGAGGAATATTCCTGCCTGGAGTTACCAGAGAGAAGAGGTCAGAGGCAACGTGACCCGATTCTCCTAGATGCTATTTCCCTTGACAGAGCGAGTCAGAGGAAGCGCCTTCAGCCAATGGGAAGCCTCTGCTTTCGACACGTTCTGAACTGACTGGCCATCAGGGGTTGTCAGTGGAAGGTAAAAGAAAACCGACTCCCTTCATTTTCCCTGGAGTTAGCATGTTGAATGCCTTCCCAAGCCTGGAGACGAGATGTAAAGCTAACTTAATTTTAATCAGGCACATTTCTTTCTTTCTTTTTTTCTTTTTTTTTTGTATTCTTTGTGAAAAATAAATAAATAGAAAGGGAATAGGACTAATTTCAACGTTTAACTTCCTGCTGCCATGCTCCTGAGAATGCATTTTCGGCGAATGTATACGGGCTTTGGGTTTATTCATATAATAGTTTACCCGGTACAGCTCTAGGCTTCAATACCTTAAGAAACAACTCTTCTTGCTATAAAACGATCACATCAAAATTCAGGTCTTGATCAATTTCACACATATTAGCCTCCCACAGTTAAGCAATTATTTCCTCCGAGATGCTTGCTACCCTCATTTCACAATGAATTTGGCTCATATAAATTGATGAAGACAACAGAATTATAAAGTTACAGTTCATAACATCTTGGTATCAGTTCATTAAAAAAAATCAATCAACTGGATATTTGGAAACATGCCACATGGCACGAGGCTCAGAGGCAGGCAGGCGGCGGTGCCAGGGTTATTGTCCTGAAAAAGCTTTAGGAGATTAAGTGTTCTCCAGTGTAGGCAACTGCCTGAACAACATAAGACAATGTCAAACAAGTAAAAACAAAACGCGTGGTTTTAAATTTCAGGAGACTTTGAGCTCACCATGGAGTGAGTGTTCAGGCTTTCGGGAGAAGCCACATGGAACTCACTCTGAAAATGTTGGGGCTTCGTGGAAGCATTTCCGATCGGATTACGACCCAAGGGGAACAGTCATTTTGGAATTTTTAATCAGCAGGGACTCTGCGGGGTGGGCTTGTTAGAGGCAGGAGGTGTGGAGAAGAGCAAGGGAACTCTGGAGACGTACAAGCGTAGACCCCCGACCAAACCCAGCGACCACGATTTTCGATCTCGCTACTCTGCCAAGTGCCGTGGTGGGCCTCTGGAACTCAGAGATGAGGGAGGCGTGATCCTAGGGGCCTTTACAAGTTAAGACGCAACAAAGAGAAGTCATTATTTTTCAAGATACGAGTATTAAAGGATGGTAGGTTTTTCCCTGGGATTTGAGAAGGGAAATGGTCCTGCACGGATGTTAATGACACTCAAATCGGGCCCTCAAGGATAAGCAGAAGCAGCAGGAAAGATTCTCGGCAGGGAGGGGAAGGTTGCCAGGGTACGTGATGTGAAGCAGGAAGCAGGGAGCCCAGCCGCTCCCGCTGGGCTCAGTTTGCGCACCTCCTGAATGGTGTGCAAAGAAGTCAGAACTGGGACACTGTTTGAAGGCTCCTCAGTGAACCCCCACGAGACGGGACAACAGCACTGGCGTTGGGGGCTGCATTCAACAAATATTTCAGATGTGACATCGCCAATGATGCCCGGTCCTTGTGAATGGAAGCCAATGTGCTGACTGAATGCGAGGGGCCATGGAGCAGAGTGGCCCTGGGGGCTGGCTTTAGATTCAGATTTTCTGAACCCCTTTTCAAACTCTGCCCTTTCATAGCTGGAGAAGTCTGGGTGAGTTATGCTATCTCCGTGCCTCTGTTTCTTCATCTATACCATACAGATGATAATGGTCTTTGTCCTGAGGAGCTATTGAATTAAATGGCTTAATGCGTTTGTGGACATCAGCTTCATTTAAACAGGGGCTGGAACAGAGAAAGACCTCAATCAGTGTTAGCCGGTAGGCAAGCTGGCTCCAGCGTCTATGAGCATAACTAGTATATCATAATAACAGGGTGATGATTGGAAAGGAACGTTCCTTTGTGCAATGAAGATGGCCTTGATTATCTTTTCAAGCGATCTTTTTTTTTTGGAACTAGGATAAGGAAAGGATGGATGGATGAGGTACTTTATAAGAGCTGGTGGTACTTGCTAAATCTTCACAAGTGCCGGGCAAAGATAAAGAACGAAATTTGACTTTCTCAAGGTTTTGAACTTGGGTCACTGGAAGAATGGTTTTTGCATTGATATAAATGAGTGAGAAAGGAGGTTTTATACCTAACGCGCAAGGTCACTGGAGCCTTACGCAAGACAATTAATGTGAAGGATGGAGCAGAGTGAGAGCCGTGGTGTAAGCATTTAACAGTCATTTGTCACCATCACAGCCATCCCCTCTCTCTCTGGACTCGGTGGGAAACATCTGGATGGCCCTATCTCTCGTTCCTCCAACCTTTTCAGCTCCTCAGGAGAGACCTGAGTTTGCAGATGTGTGTGCGTAGCCGAGGAGCAGGCGGGGATCCGCTGCTGGGCTCCAGGGGCCTCCCTTTCCTAACCCAGCAGTTTTCTGACGCCTGCCCCATAACGACGCAGAACGGCAAACGGGCAGGCTCCTCTCTGCTGGAATCCTGGCTGGGGGGCCGTCTATGCCCAGCCGAAAGAAAAGCTTGGGTGGTTGCGTGCACTTTACTGGCTGTACGAGTAATTCTCCCCTTGCACCAATTTCCCCATTAGCTATGTTGTATCTGCATGCCTAGAAGCAACAGGAGTCCTTTGGCAGAGAGGACAGCGGGAGGGGGAGAGCGAGCACAGATGCCCCCAGGGATGGACCCCAGGGGTGTTTCAAGTTGGGAGACGTTTCAACACGTGTGCCCCAAGGACGCGAGGCATTACCTGTAGGCATGAAGTGGCTGCAGCCTGGACTCAAGTTAGCAAGCTCAAGGGTTGGACATAAAACAGCAGAGATGTGGAATGAGCAGGGAGGAAGGCGGCTGGGGATCAGAATGAGACATGCTCCAGGATCTAGACAGAGCCCAGCAGTGGGGTAACGTATCTTGCGGCAGCCCGATCCCAGCCTGTGCACAAAGGCTCGGTGCCCTCCCCTGAAAGGATCCGGGAAAGACTGGGAGCAAAGCCGGAAGCACCGGAAGAAAGGCGGGCAGGTTAGTAGCCGCCTTCACAAAACTTCACATGCGAATCGCATGCTAATAAGTACTGCAGCCAAGATGCGGGCAGAACTTCACAGTAAAATACAGGCCTCAGGGAGTACGAGGGCAAAGGTAGCGAGCGGCTGCGGAGGAGAAAGAGGGTCTGGGAACACCTGCAGGAATTCAGGTATCAGAACCAGGGTCTGCGCTGGGGCTAGAAAGGTCTCGAGGTCATGTGTCAGAATAAAATAAATCATAACATTGAGCTATGACAAGAGACCGGTCCACACACATAGTTACTTTCTGATACCATGTTACTATCTGAGTAACTCCTCCAAAACGCTGGTGTTAAGAGCTTTTATGAACAGCGGAAAGACATGGAGACACATCTAAGAGGTTATCTGGGGGAGTCATTCTTTAAGATGATCTCAAGTTAATTTCAGAGCTTCCCAAATAGCTCTACCAGAATCTGCAGGTCCCTCCCCCAAGGCGGCTCATCTCCCCAACAAATTACAATGAAGCAGCAGAGAACAGGACTGCCTAAGTCCTTCACACCTTCACGCGTGGGACAGCTCAAACTGCTGGGAAAACATCAAAGAAAAAAGGTGCATGGTAATCCACTGCACTATTATTGCACAGGCTGACTTCCCGGTCAAGTTCGTTACCCCAGGCAAGTCTCCTCAGAAGATAAAGGTGGGGAGCGAGGGTTTGGGAGGAGCTTCCAATCCGATGACAGTTCTTTCTGATTGCAAAGGTAACCAGTCTCTGACTGCCCTCTGACAACACTATTTTTTATTTTGTTAACTATTTAAAACAAAATTATATACTCAATGGCAAAAAATACCTAAAATGAGTGAGACGGTCAGTTCTGTGTGTCAGTCTGGCTGGGCCAAAGGGTGCCCAGGTGTTTGCTGAACATTATTCTGGGTGCGGCTGAGAGGGTGCTGTTTCTGGGGGAGGTTCACACTTCAATCAGCGTGTTGAATGAAACAGCGCCCTCTCCCTGAAGTGGGTGGGCCCGTCCAGTCTGAAGGCCAGCACAGGGCTAAAAGGCGGAGTAAGGAAGGATCACCTCTCTGTGCCTGTCTTTGAAGCCCGGACACCGATCTTCTCCTGCCTTCACGTCTGACTTAAAATATCAGCTCTCCGTTCTCAAGCCCCTGCGGCTCTCAGGCCTTGGGACGTGCAGGGAAACTGTGCCGCAGGTCCTCCCGGGTGTTCGCTTGCAGATCTTGGGACTGTCAGCCTCCGTAAGTGTGTGAGCCCATTCCTTCTAATAATTAATCTTCTTCCTACACACACATCCTATCGGTTATGTTTTCCTGGAGAGGCCTGACTAGCACAGGTGACTTATCTCTCTACTACATAAATCCACATTGCTTAAATTGACCAGTTATCCACCTATTGGTTGCTGCCCTTCAAAATTTTTTATTTATTTAAAAAATTTTTCAATTGCAGTTGACAGTCAAAATTACTCTGTACTAGCTGCGGGTGTACAGCACGGTGGTCAGGCGATCACACACTTTACAAAGTGATCCCCCTGGTATTTCCAGGACCCACCTGGCCCCATCAATAGTTATTACAATATTACTGACCGCAGTCCCTACACCGTAGTTTACATCCCTACGGCTGTTCTGTAACTACAATTCCTACTTCTTAATGTCTTCGCCTCTTTCACCCAGGCCCCAACCCTGCCCCACTCTGTTCTCCGTGTCGATGAGTCTGTTTGTATTTTGTTTGTTTTGTTCTTTAGATGCCACGTATTAAGTGAGAGCACATGGCAACTGTCTTTCTCTGACTGGCTGACTGCACTTAGTGAACTGCCTTCTGCGTCAGCCCTTAAACTTACAGGGAACAACGGGCCCCCTGCAAAGCTGGTCAGCCCTGTGCAAGCCCTTCTCTTGCCTGAGCATCAGCTCGGGCTACATCCATGGATTAAGTGCCGGGTTCCTGAGCCGTGCTCTCTGCCGGTCTTGCATAATTCACTTTTATTCTCGTAGTTAGTTTGTAGTAGTGATGTCTGATTTTTTTCTTTTCCTCTTTGACTAGTTGATCTGCGTGGTAAACTGAAGTTTTTAAAACATGTCATGTTCTCTATGGGAGTTTTTACTTCCATTTTATCTACCCGAGTTTACCAAATTTTAGTCTCTCCTTGCCATTTTAAAAAATTATTATACACACATAACACAGAATCATGTTTTGTTTCCCTTCCCTGAACAAGGCACAGGATATTTAAAAAGACCCAGAAACCTTGTCGAAACTGGAGTGGGTAGAGAATCCTGGAGTATGATTATAAATTAAAATGTCCCCTTTTCTTCGGAAAGAGTAAGTCAGTATCTAATGTCACAGAACTTACGCCCAGCCTCCTTCCTCTTTCACGCTGGAACCTAATGCTTCCGCGGGTGTGAAAGAGCACCACCGTGCACGGAAGTATAATTAAAGGTGCATTTCCACTCAGCTTGCATGATGACAATATAACCACTTTAGGAATTGAAATATAATAAAAAGTCAGTTAGATGAAGCTACCCAGGATCCGCACGCGATGCCCTCCAATGCATTCTACTTGGTCCCATGTGGCTCTCCCAGCCAGTCTACCTGTGAATTTGGGAGAATAAAACAAGCAAACTGTGCTGCAGAAATGTCCATGGGTATTTATATTTATATCTATATGCCCATGGAGAGAGAAAGAAGAGGACGTACGCTGTTCTGGAACAAATCTTGACTCCTCATTAAAACGAACACGGGGCTCTGTGACTCAGCCTTTCTCACTCCCTGCCTTCCTCTCAGAATCCAGCGCCATGTGTTGTCCTCTGCGCCTTAAGGTGATGAATTTCCAAGTTTTTATCGAACCGCTTCTATATCTACAAGTCCATCAACGAGTGAGGAAATCTAAGAATGAATTTTGGCTACTTTTTTAGATGTCTGTGAAGATTATTTGGAAATAAAGAGATCTGTATTCATTGATTCATCATTAAGAGGGAAAATAAAATCTGTTTTTCTTTGATAGCTAGCAACAGTTTCAAGGGAAAATGCCTTTATTTATGAATTTATCTATCTTTCTTTCTATTTATCATGAAAAAAACAGTCAGAAAAGCAAGGTACTAGAGCAGAATTAGCTGTGATTAAGCTTAATGTTTTGTCTTAACTATTTTTCTTCACTTCAGAGACAATACTAATTTCTAGCAATTGACTCGGGGTTGTGTAACAAGGTAATCCATACTTAAATCGATTAATTTTTAACCTGTTTCAGGCATGAACCATCTTAAAGATTCCAAACTACTTTTTATCCTCAATAAACAATTAAAGCATAAAAAATAGTATTACAAACTAGACATTTTTTTCCTTACATGATGAAAAAGTAACTTCATGAAGCGAGCTACCGCTGAACTTTTAAAATTGGAATTAAGTCATTCTTTAAAATATCGATGTGCTAACTAACTACATTTTCAAATGTTCATAAAATCAAGACAAAAAACATTCTAATTGCTTAGGAGAGACAGTGCCATGAGCCATCGCAGGGGAATGCATTTACTGAGACCAAACTAGGAACTTGCCAGCATCTACCAGCAAGTTCCCAAGCTACACAAAAAGCCAAGGAAACATCTACTCTTTGTGCTATGGTCTGAATGTCTGTGCCCCCCAAATTCATACACAGTTGGCCCTTGACCAGCATAGGGGTTCCAGGCACCAACGCCCCCATGCAATAAAAAATGCAGCACATACAACTTTTACTCCCCCCACAACATAACCACTAAAGAGTCTCCTGTTGACTGGAGGCCTTACTGGCAACAGAAATATTTAACTAACACATAGTTTGTCTATGGGCTGTATTCTATGATGCATTTTTGCAATAAAGTAAGCTAGAGAAAAGAAAGTATTATTTTTATAAATCGTAAGGAAGAGAAAATTATTTAGAGTACTTATTGGGAGAAAAAAACCCATGTTGTTTAATGGTCAGCTGCATTGCTACTCTAATAGCTGGTGGGACGCTACTCAGAGGTGGGGCCGCAGGAGGTGATTAGGTCACGGTGTGGGGCTCTCCTCAGGGGGATTAGTGCTCTTACAAAGGAGATGCCACAGAGGTCCCTGGCCCCTTCGCACCAGGTAAGGACACAGGCACAAGCCCCTGGTTTGCAACCTGGAGAACAGACTTCAGCCGACTTTGACCGTCCCACTGCCAATGAACTTGGGCTTTCAGTCTCCTGAACAATGAGAAATAAATGTCTCTTAGGTCTGATCTTTTACGAATAGCGGCCCCACAGGACTAAGGCACCTTCCCTTAACACGTCCAAACGAACTCCAAGGTTGACAAAGCCAAAATAACACCGGACCACAGAAAGATTCTCTTTGGAGGTAGAAATACAAACGAAGATGGTATTTGCTGAATGCAGTTTTCCAATGCAGTGTGCATGCTGAAAAGTCATTCTGACTTGAAGCAATGGCTACATAAACAAAGCAAGGAGGTCCGAGTACTCCTGCTTAGCAAACAGTTGATTTAGGGGCCGGCAGACTCGGAATGATTCTTCTGAAAGGCTTTGTTTACGTGGATAGAAATTGATTTCTTTCTCAATAGGTGAGAAAGGTCATTAATAGAATTAACTTTCCTTCCACTATATAAATGCTGAATCACGTTTTATGACCTTATTAATATGGGCAGACCACAACCTTAGATTATTATTCTACACACCTATTTGTGAGTTTGTGGCATAAAACTGAGGCATTTTACAATGAAAACCTTATTTCAAGTGGTAGGTAGGTAGGTAGGGTTTCTTTTTTGTTTTTTGGTTTTTTGGGCTACACATCAGATAGTGATACATATGGTAATACTTTCTTACTACTATTATAATGTAATTTGTTCCTGAAAGATTTAGTTTTCCAACATAAAGTGATGAAATAAATGCCCCAGGCAACTAGAACTTTAAAAAATTCCCATTTCAATTGAGAAGACAAACCTGTAGGCTAGTGTTTTCCAAACCGTGGGTCACAACTTGTTTTTAGGTCATGAAATCATTTAGTGGACCATGGCAATTTTTTTTAATGGAAAAAAGATAGAAAAGAAAAACATCAAAATTTAGTAGAGTATATCTAAAGTTAACTTTTTTCTAAATTAATTATTTTCTCATTGCTGCTACTTACACTAAGTTGCTTTTATATTTAATTGAATTTGGTAAAATGAATTAAAATACCAATGAAAACTGTCTTCTATGGACTCTATATGTATTTGTAGGATGAATGAATATAGTTGTTACATTGGATTCCTTTGTTCTTTGCTTTCTGTTAATTTTTAATAAACACCATTTAAATGAGTACAGGATACAACTTTTTAAAATGTACCTGTACCTATTTACCTACTAAAATTTCTCAAACTTGAGCAATGATATCTGATGAGATCTTAGTTTTCACTACATGTATAAGAAAAAAAACAGGAAATATTTGAAACATTAATTTTCATTGCAATATATGAAGGAAACTATAGAAATATATTTTATATCAGGTTCCCTTAATTTGCATGGATTCTTGGCTAAATTGACATGAATTTCTACAGTCCAATTTTATCAGACTTAAGGAAATCTATTAAGGTGTATTAGTTGTTAAATATTGGATCTCTTTATTCTTTACTTTTTAATAAACACAGTTTAAATTAGATGAGAGCATCTTGGAGTCCTAGATTAGACCAAATTCAATTAGTGTTTATTGATCACTGTGTTTCAGAACCTGTTCTTTCCGATGCAATGGTTCCAGGAAGTTGGCTTTGTCAAGAACACTGCAGGAGGGAGGCTTTGCTACATGCTTTTATTGTGTTTAATCACTAGAAAAGAATCATTAATCATAACAGAATGCAGTGAGTTTTCCAACTGTGGTAAATATTTATATGTGTATCTGTTTTACGTGTTATTCTGATCTCCGCAGATATTTTCTATTTGCTCTAAATCTCCCCAAGTGAACTTGTCCTGGGAAGCAGTGATAAAATACGGTTGATCAATCATTTTGACTCTGAACATTCAGGGAGAAGGCAAACTAACAAAAGCAAAAGCAGAAAAAAGTAAAGATCTAGGTAGTTCACAACAGCTTTGATTTCGGAAACGCCTCTTTCAGAACCGTTACTATGTCTTCCTTGAATTCTTTTCAGTAACAGCCCATACAGCCATGCCACACGGAAACACAAAGCCTATTTCCAGAAAGGACACATGCCCTTCAGGACGAGATATTCTGTTAGTGAACACCGTCCCAAGTACCACTGCGCTGAACTTGACAGACATTCCCAGGGTGCGTCTCCTGTTACAGGTGCTGTTCAACATGCCAGACACAAACCAGGCCTGGCCACGGCCCTCCGAGAGCTGCCGCCGCAGAGGGGAAGTGAGGTGAATACAAACAGTATGGCAGGTTAGGGACAGGGTCAGGAGAACTCACAGGGTGTCACCTGGGAGCCGGGGATGCTTCGGCTCAGCCAGCAGTCACGCAGCTGAGCACTTGGTCGTGACCTTTCCCTCTGTGTTTTGTACATCTAGACGAGGTGCTCAGAAACGTTAGTTTTCTCTGTCTTCTAAGTAGCCCTTTATAAAATAAACTCAATGATGGCAAGGAACATCTAGAGAAACTGTGAAACTTTTACTGCCGCTTATCCACCCCCTATCATGTGGAGTTTTTCTGTGTTCAGAACATCTCACTTTGCAATTCAACTTTCTTTGTACCACATTGAAGAATATTCCAAAGCTGCAAAGTCTGTTCAGATAACGATGTCACCTAAGCCTAGTTTATCATACCACTGTGATGTCAAATTTAAAAATCACCCTACTCAGCTGATACATACATCCTGTCCTTACCCTTGTTTGCTTCTTTTCTTGACAGTTTGCAAACATTTACCAAAATCACTTTGAAGTTCTGATCCTGCAGTTCAATATACCTTTGAAGTCATAATTAAATTACTATAATCCTATTACTAATAGTAAAAGATAACTGAAATGCTCATGAAGTCAAGACACCAGATACTATTATGTGAGTAAAATAAACATCCTTTGTTTTTAAGCATAAAATAGCCACTTAGAGGAACACTGGTTTCTCTGTTGAGTTTAGAAGAAACAGAAGATTTTGGGGCTCTGACACATTCTCAACCAACTTTTCTCCTTGCCTCCCCCTCCCCCTCTAAGTAAGTTCCAAGTTTCCCTTATTTTATCAGCACTTGGGGCAAGCAAGAAAGAACCTCGAAAGTCTGGATCCAATTATAACCACCGGCAAGTACCACCCACAAAACAGAATGACACAAACGCCATTGGATCTGCAGAAATTGCCGTAGCGGTTTCAGGAGCAGGCGTCAAAGTGATGTCACTGACCTGAGGAAATGTCTATTTGGCTCATCTTGGTCTGCGTGACGTTGATGTGGACGCTGACTTTGCTGTCAGTGAGGTCAATCTCCACGTTGCCCAAATTATCTGCAAAGTTACTGAAAAGCAGGAGGCCATTGGGGTTCCAAGTCCTGAACTGGAAACTGACGGCGAACAGGTCCTGGTTGAACCTTCCGGGCACCTCCAGGTAGCTGGTTGCGTTGAAGAAGACAGGCACCGTGGAGGGCTCCACACACGAGAAGCTCAAGTTTCCCTGTGAAGCACAAGGGCCTTCTTTGAGGAAAACACAGAATGAAATAAGCATCCAGGTGAGAGAACAGACAGAGCTACGGTTCTACAGAATTCAACCTGTCCCGGGCTGAAACGCACAATGTGTGATGTGAATTCAGCAATGGGATACCTTGGTGTGAATCCACTGGGGCTGTGTACCTAACAAGGTGCAGAATTTGGCCATCAGGCTGAGGGATGTAACAAGGCCCCTGCATCACGAAATCGACAGCCTGACAGCCTGCTGTGATGGGCTGACTGGGGAACAGGCTGGGCATCTCTGAGAGCTGGACTGTGGACCACTGGGCTCTCTGAAGACAGCCAAGAGCTGCTGCTCCCCTCTCTCTACCAGTGATGCATCAGCCAGGGAGGAGATGCCTCTGCCTTCTTCCAGATGCCCTATTCGAATGTTCCGTAATATATTACTCTGGTCTCGGTGGGAACCACAGACATTTGGCTGCTACTTATTAAACTGAGATCATGGGGCAAATAATCTTGGGGTTTATACCCATACCTATTTATAAATATGAACTATTTAGCATCAGCATAACTATGATTTTTTCAGATTATTTTGTTATTCAACTCAAAATCCCATTTAAATTTCCACAAGTGGTGTTTAAATCATAATGGATTAATGCTATGGCAACGGTGACGTGCGTGTACAAAATCAAAGTAGAACTTGCAAAAGCACTCCTCCTCTCTCATTCTCCCCTTACTTTGTACAAACAAATGTTTTATATACTGGATTTCATATTCAAACACACTGAATTTTATATTCCAGGGTCTGACTGCTTTCCTTTTAAAGATCTGAAAATCTACATTTGCTTCCAACTGCTTTGATCCCACCACAATACTCTGAGATAAATAATTTGATGATACTTTTAACTGGTTATCTTTTTTTTTTTTTTTAATACACCACCACTTACCTACCCTAGATGCATGGCTCTCCCATTTCAGCACATTAACCCTTAAATCGAAGGCAGGTTCCCTCCAAATTATTATTCAGATTAAATTTGCTCTGGACTTTCACAGATGATCATTTTTAAATGCTTACTTTTACCAGTAACAGGAACTGTGTATCCATAAGCACTGAGATGTTATAACCGACCCCATGCTTGTGTTGTGGGGGCTGTCTCCTGGCAAAACCAAAGATCCTTGAGTCATGGTACTGACTCTGGAGTCAGTGTACAATGAGGTGGCGGGGGGTGAATGGGGGAGGAGGGTGCAGGATGCCTGTTGAGTCAATTTCCCCAAAATATCAGCACCTGACATCTTCCAGAGCAAAATTCCTCCACAAGTGTTTGCCTTGGTAGAGCTGCTCGGGAAATGTCCTGCTTGTCTCTACCCTGCCTAAAATTTTAATATGTATGTATATTTTCACTTAAAAGTTTATTCTATGTCTGCTCATTCTACGTTATCAAATATAATGATTCATATTTTATGCTTTACTCAGTATCTTTGTTATTCAAGTGAAAATAGCATGTATAACCACAATATATTTTGCAGGTAAAGTCGATTTTGGAATGAGTCCCGACAGTGAAATTCTCTGTAGTTTGGGAACTTAACGGGCACCTGTCAGGGGCACCTGTCAGGGGCACCTGGGAGGTTTGGGCAGAAGAAACGCTTTACCGCTTCTTAAACGTGCAAGTAATAGAGACAGGTTTGTGATGAGTGGGGTCTCTAGCTTAGGCTGCACTTTCTGAGGAAACAGAAGGATCCTGGCGCCATTTTATCCAAAGCTTAAAACTGCATATGTATTAATATGGTTCAAATCCATAAATAACACAGTATGAAAGGTGACCATGACCTTGGGAGTCGTACGTTGTGAATCTACAATCTGTCTTTGCCAGTCGCATTCAGTTGCCTTGGAAAGTTATTTTTCCTGGTTAAATCTCAGTTTTCTCTTCTACAAAATGTTTATGATTCTCTCTTACGGGATTATTCTCATTACCGCGCGTGCCCCATGCCTGCTAGCGCAGTGCCTGTGGTCTGTAAATGGAGAGACTACTACTTTTCCCTGGGGTCAACATGCTTTATGATCTAACACCATCGATTTCAATCTTGAACTTAGTATAAATGATTACTTGTAAGAAAAATAATTATTCAAGAAAAAATTGTACATTCAATTATGGTTTTCTAGTCCCTTATACCCCACCTGCCCTCTGTTACGTCATCAGGGGTTTCCGCTTGGCCGGCCATCCCGGGAAGCCCTGGGCTCGCACGTGGGGCCAGGAGGGCCTCGGAGCTCCCTCACAGCACACAGTCGGCTGCGGCCCGCCGCCAGGGGCTCTCAGCTGTGGGGTCTCTGGAATGCCAGACCCTCCCCAATAACATTCTGGGTTGGAGTAGCTGCTGCCTTGCAGAGCCACAAGGAGCACACGTGCTGGGCTTTTACTTTAAATCCTCCCCCGAGGATATAGTTATTAATTTGAGAGTGGGGGAGGGGGAGGGAGGGAGAAACATCGATCGTTTGCCTCTCGTACATGCCTTGACCGGGGACCAAGCCCGCAGCCTTGTCCTGTGCGCTGGCTGGGGATGGAACCCGCAGCCACTTCGCGTATGGGGCGATGCTCCAACTGCCCAAACCACCCCGCCAGTGCACACACACTAGATTTTTAAGTTGATATTTTTAATAATCCTGAGCGATGTCACGGGGAGGCAGGAATGCCAGAGAGTTCTGTGATTTTTAGTCTCCTCCTTGAAACAGTTAAACCTGGAAGCGACTTGCACCGCAGCCAGCAGGCCACAGTGGGCTTCTGGGTCCCTACGTTTGCCATCCTGTGGTGGCCACAGTCATTATTTCATTGCGTCATTATTTGATGTGTTTAGATCCTTGACAGTAAGTGTATTTATTTATACACTTGGGTGAATTATCTTTGGAAACATGGAAGTGACTACCATAAAGTTCCTGGTTTTAACACCTTGAAAAGGGTGAATCCCTTCGGAATAAAACTCATCGTCCATATTTGGCTAATTCACCCCCAAACCCAGGCTCGTTGCTCAGAGTACAGGTAGCACCTATGCCTTTGATAATTCTAAGGGCAGTTTTGTGCCGCTGAGCTCAGTACCGGCGCGAGGAAAAATGCCATACGTGGTGCTGTACAGCCATCACGGGTGCGGGCACTCTGCGGTTTCTCCCGTGAGCCAGTATTTGGGGGGTGAGACATCTTACCACGTTGGCGGGCTCCAGCTTCTTCCTTCTCGCCAGGTCGGTTATGTTGATGCCGTTGTAGTTAATGCTCTCCATGCAGCCTTTGAAGTTCTTCCTGCTGCTGGAGCTCGGCTTCCCGGAGAAAGGTATGCCACCAAAGGTTATCTGTGAGGAAAGGCATATGAACATGCGCCCTGCATGCGACTGTAAAAATATAACAGTCGCAATAAATTAGGCAAGATTATTAGTAAAGCAAGGCCAGTTATCTTGGCATCGACCAATATGCACAGATGTTTTTCTGCCTCCCAAATCCACTGCACATAAATTTATGTTGTTATTGAAGCGCATAACAGTATCATTCATTCTGACAATGAGATTAGAACTTGAACAAGAAAATCGCAACGATCCCTTGCATTTTCGCTACCCGAAAGGTATTCTATGAATTTTCCTGAGAATGTCTGAAAACATTTCATACAGCAAACATATTTGATTAAGTAATATTAAAAATACCTTTTTATATTTATCCTTCAAAGACATACTATCAATAAATGCTTCTGGTCATCAGGAGATAACCAACACTAATATATAAGCTGATAAAATTGCAGCCAAAAGCAAGGAGTATTGTATTTTCCTGACATAGACTTATTGTAGTCTAATGACCATTAAAGTAAACCATTCAAAGACTTATGGAGAATACAGAAATTAGTCCATGAAGTCTCATTACTATATTGATAAGGAACATCTTAAAAGTTGGGGGATATAGCTTGAGCAGTATAGGCTGAAAGATATTATAGGTCTTCTAAATTCTAAGGAATAAGGCTAGTATTTCTTCCTGTGAATCTCTAGCTACTATTGCCTACAAAAAGAGCATTTTTCCACGTATCTTTGGTCAAATCACAGTATTGTAATATCATTTTTATATAATACAAAATTATACATATTTAGGCATTGCCAATTATGACATTTACTGTTAAGAATGAAAAAGTAGTAAACAAATCTACTAATCATTAGCCGTAATATCAAGATATATAATCTAGACATTCTATGTGTTTTAATTATCATTCAGTGTTACCATTATGAATTCTACTTACAAAGCTTTGAAAATGAAAGCAGTAGTTAAGACAGTTTTAAATGTCAAGACTACATATTTGAAACATAAGGCGAAGGTCTTTGTGTACTAGGGGGCCATGATAAAATTATGTTCTATTATTTAGCATCATGGAATTTTATATGCCTAATTAGAGTTAGGGGAAAAAAAGCAGAAATGAATGATGTTTTATGAGATAATATAGAAAAACAAAATACCTCACTTAATAAAACAAAAATAATGGTTGGCTGTATATCATTTACCAGAAAGTTTAGATGTAGGAAGAAAAGAGGAAAACAGAATGTCTTAAAACTAGAAACTACAAAAGGAAAAAACAGAGAATAATGAAAATAACAGAATTATTGAAAACATAATTTCAAGTGGCACTCAGCTGAACTTATCAGGTAGACACAGGTATACCTAACACCATAGGTAAGAACTGCTGATGCTTAAATGGAGTGTTGAATCTCCTCTCCGTAACTTATTTTATGAATTCCTCCCCTGTTGACAGTAATAAAATCTACTATCCTTAATAACATGCAGCATGACCTTTTGAATTAATATAACTAAATCCTAGTTTAAAATTGTTGCTTTATTCCTTTTCTGTGTGCACAGTTTATCTAGGGGTCTTCATTTTCCTTGGGGAGGACGATTCAGACACTCCTGTGTGTGTCTGCTTTCAGCAGCCCGTGACGCGTGTCTTACCTCATGAGAGGTGCCCTGGTGAAGCATCACTGACTCAATTTACCTGACTGCGCACCTCTAAGAGGCGTGGGTTCAAATCCCAATTCCTAATGCAGCTAATCGTGTGATAATGTAACTAGTCTTTCTGGTCTGTATTCGCACCAGTAAAATAATGTGGCTGGACCACAAAATATTTTCTAATATTGTAATTACTCTGATAGTAAAAACTGTTGCAATTCTTAAACATCAGATAGTCATATGGTTCCTATGACTGGCTCATCCCTGATAGCGCCATCGGCGATAATAATAATAATCGCATTAACCATCTTGATAGCTACCAAGGGGTTCTAAAGCGTGGCAGACGATGAGATATCTCCAAGTGTCCTTTCTCCTCACCATCTTTAGGGGGAAAAAAAAAATTGCTTTTCAGATCCACACACTGCTCCCTAGCCGACAGACGACATTTACCGAACTTTCTGAAGCCAGCTTTGGTCTCGGGAGATGTGCGTGAAAGGGCTGGGTGTGATGCCAAGGACTGGAATTGGAACGACCTTCCTTCACTCTTCCCTCCCCCTGGCTGGGTGCAACACGGACGTGAGTAGCTAAGCCACGGGGATTTGCAGTGGGGAGGGAGGGGCCTTGGTGACCAGGACGCTGCCATCTGAGCCATGCTACCTGCACAGGGCTCCTTTCCTGTGCACGAGAATAAACAGGATGGTAACTGATATACTTGGAGATTTCTATTCCTTTCTGTTGCCTCCTCATATAACCCTACAATCAATGTGCTATTATGTTCGTTTTATTGGAAAGGGACAGGACTCTTCCACTGTCCCACAGCCGGTAAAGGGCAAAAGGGGATTCAAGTGCAGGCTTTTCACCCCGGTTGGAGCCCACACAATGGCTTCTCCCCTAACTCCCAGGCAGGGACTTGGGCGGACAAGGGGGAACTACCCTTTCCTTCCCAAGAAGAGATGCATTATTGATACAAAGACAAGGGCCTCGTGTCCCACATGGTGTACCTGGGACTTAGGTGGCGGAGAACGAGGAGCCAGGTCACCCACTAGGCTGCTGCCCTGCCCTCTGACGTCACTGGCTGAGAGGAGGAAGGAGGGAGACAGGTAGGTGCACCTGTGTGTCCCTGCACCCTTCTCAGGTAAACTTGCCGCTAGCAGCTGGGCTGCAAATGGTGACTGGCTTTCTTCGTGGTGTAACGGGACCGCAGAGGGTGAGGGAGGTGAACTCTTAAGCACAGTCTCCCGCAAAACAAATGAACGAACAAACAAATAAACCATACTGAGTTACATCCACAGAGCCTCTTGATTTCTGTTGTTTCTTTCATGATGTGCATCTCTGGGATGGTGGTGGGTGTGACTTAATTCACCCCTAACGGTGGTGTGTTGGTCCCTGCTCACACGGGCCCAGGCGCGCGACTGGCAAACCCAGCCATTGTTACAAATTAAATGATGCAAGCTTTAAATGAAATAAATAACATTAAACAAACAAACAAAAAATAATAGCTACTCAGAACTCATTTCTACATTCTCCTATCATGTATGTTCCTGAGGTTATAGTTACTACATCTGCATGATGGAAACACCGTAGAGGAGTGAGATATAAGACATGTATCTGGTCTTTGTCCCCGGTCCCGGGCACAGAGCTCCTAAAGTCCTTGGAGTTTCCTGACAGGAGAAGCCCCTTTTGAGGTTGGAGTCAAGGAGACAGGGCAAACACACCGAGACTGGCTCCCAGACAGAACCCTCAGCTTCGTTACACAAAGAAGCAAAAAGAATCCCTTTCTACTGAGATAAACGTGTAGGAATACACAGGCAGGCCAAACGCTTTGACTGTAGCTCACGGCAGTAGCTGCAGGATCTCAGAGGACGGTAATCGACAGCAGCTCGGCAGAGAAGCAAGTTGAGTCTGCTGATTCCTTCTTAGGAAACTTAAATTTCCTCCTGGCGTCTCTCACAAATCTGTCCCAGGCACTTTAGTCTATGGAAGAGGACCTCAGACACGGTCCTGTAAATCGACGGGCTTCCAAGCGTCCACGAAACTGCCGCCCCTGCCTGGAAAGCACTGTGGGTGTGTGAATACTCACAGGCTTCATCACAAACTCAAATGGGGTTGTGACCCCCAATGTTTCGTGACCCCAAATTTTTAATTCTGTTTTTTTGAAAATTGGAATTGTGTTTGTCCACTGCTAATGTTCCAGGATTTCTTATCTCCTCTACAGTACTTCAAAGTTTATTAAAGGAGAATGAATTACTCATCTTTGCGATCTCTGGTAAAGTGGGAGATAAGTCACATAAGCCAGGACGGGTACTAATTTAAAGATGTCTTCTTAAATTAGAAGTTTTCTGGTATTTTTCACCTTATTTTCCTTTTAACAATCATTTTTGCTTTAAAGAGATTTTTGGAGAGGCAATTATTTCCTGAATATGTTGAATTTATTTTAATATTAATAAAGTCTTCAATCAGGGTTTACGTAGCATTTTCTATTCTGGACTCTTATTTAGAAATATATGTAATATATTCAGAGTGCAGGAACTTCAGAAACCACTTAAACATGCAAGAAAATAGAAAGCACAGTTGTAAATCCTGACTTTTTCACTTATTATTTTACGGTGAATATATTCCACACTTTAAAAAATTTACGTAGATAGGTAATACATATATATCTGTATACGTATATGTCTGCAATTTTAAAACTGTGGCCAAGGCATCCTGTGGGGACACGGCAAACTCGTCAGGGTCCCTTTGTATGCTTTACATTTTATTTTTTATTTTTTAAAGATTTTATTTATTTTTAGAGAGAGGGGAAGGGAGGGAGAAAGAGAGGGAGAGAAACATCAGTGTGTGGTTGCCTCTCGCACGCCCCCTACTGGGGACCTGGCTGCAACCCAGGCATGTGCTCTGACTGGGAATCGAACCCGCTACCCTTTGGTTCCCGGGCGGGCATTCAATCCACTGAGCTACACCAGCCAGGGCAAATATGCTTTACATTTTAAAAAGCAATGGTAATACTCGATATCTTTGCGACACTGTGTTAACCACTAGCTGGTGGTAGTTGACTATTCCAACATCCTGCTTCATTGCTTTCAATGATGTCCTGCCGCTGCGAAGCCGCGATTTTCGTCAGTGCTCAGATAGAAACAGTGTCACATGAAAGTAAAAGCGGAACAGAAAACGAGGGTGGGAGTGTCAGTGCTTATTCCAAAATCTGAGCAGGGGTCCAGGGCAGGTGCCCACATCCCATTAGTAAATGGTCACTATTGTTAAGGGTAAAATAAAACTAGGATTTGTTCCTTTCTTTATGTGGTGTTGTTTTTTTTCCAAACAGCTACCAATTTCTTCGGGAATAAACATTTTTAAGTTGTTTGGTTCTAACTACTACAGAAGGGTCTAGGACAGCTGTGGAAAATTAATAAGACACCAAGGGTCCCATGAATTAAGAGAGTTTGGGAAACTCTAGCTGGTTAATATTTCATCCTGTTTATTTTACTGCTCTGCTCGTTTGTTTAGCGCCATCCCTTTTATCTCAGTAGGCTTACGCTGTGATAAACGCGTTCATGCAGAACTCCTCCTCCTAGATATGATTAACATTTTTGAATGGGCAGTTAATGTTGAATTGCTCTGCATATAATTTATTTAAAAACCTGATATGCCTATCGGTACATTATGAGAATGTACTCTTCTTACTGGACCAAGCTCATCAATTTTTTAATCTTTGATCATTTGGAAGGTAAAAAAGTATCCTTTTATTTATTTATGTACCATTTCTTTAAAATAGTCTAAATTTTAATTTCTTTAGTAACAATTCTGAGAAAATAGAACTTGTTAAAAGAGCTATTAACAGTAATAAATTTACAAATGCCTTAATTTTAATAAGAACTCAGGGTGTTATATTCAATACTTTGTAATAAATATTAGGCAATCCTTTGTATATCACACTGTATATTATCAAGTAAAACAGATAATTTATATTCTAGTTAATGACCAATGGACAGATTATAAATTAAATTTACTCAGGACTTGTTAAATGATCCTGATAACACGGTAGATAGTCCCTCCTCTTCACATTCTTACTTTGGCGCCAACATTTTAAACATACTTCAAGTATGTATTATCACAATTTTAGAAATGAATAAAATGATATATATTCATAAATTAGGTTTTTAAGTTATGTTAATTTTTCTTTGGAAAATAAAGCGAAAATGGGGCAGGGGGTACCTAACCCACAGTAACCCCCAACAGCATGCCTGGGGGCCAGAGGCGCCCCCGGACGTGCGACGGCTCAGCGTCCCGAGCTCACCTCGTAGTCCAGGTCCAGGTAGTCGAACTCCCCGTTGGTGCGGAAGCGCTGCACGCTCCTGTCCAGGGTGAGGTCGATGCTCCGGCCCTGGCGCTCAATGACCACCGAGTGCCAGTGGTGGTCGTCCAGCAGGCTTCCCGTTGTCACGGACGTGTGGCCATAGATGGGGCCCAGCTGGTTGCTTCCTGGATCATGGCATGGAAGAGAAACAAGGTGAGGAGGCTGTGGCTCTGGGCAGCGGGAGACCTTTGATCAGACACTATGGGTTGATGCTTTGTCTCCTGAAGTTGCTATAGGAAAGCCAGCACGTGACTATACTTCAAGACGGTTTTATGTTCAAAGTATGTAAAAGCTAGGAAAGATGACAAAGGTCTGTACCCTTAAACATAATGAGCTTTTAAAAAATTATTAGGTTTTTAAAAATTTGTTATTTATTGATTTGAGAGGGGGAGAGAGAGAGAAACAGATTTGTTGTTCCATTTTATGATGCATTCATTGGCTGCTCCCTGCATGTGCCGTGACCAGGGATTGAACCCGCAACCTTGGTGTATGGGGACAATGTTCCAAACAGCTGAGCTAGCTTCCAGGGCCTAGGTTCCTTTTAAAGTCAGTGTCCCATGAACTCCGGAGCCAGAGGGCCTGGGTTCTGATGCTCTATAATTCTGGGCAAGTTGACAGCTTCCCTGGGCCTCTGTTTCTTCAGATGTAAAAAGGGGGGGAAATAATAGTACCTGCTTTACAAGGTCGCAGTGGGGATTAATTTAGCGCATGCAAAGAACTTAGCACACTTTCTGGCATAGAGTGTTAAATGGTATCTGTTAACAATCTTTTATTATTGAGGTTGGTGGTATTGTTTTAAAATACAGCATGTGAACTTTCAGTTTTCTCTGACTCTAACTGCCATAACCTTATGCACAATGTAATATTTAATGGTGTGGAAAATTTACATAAGTTATACCTCTAATAAAAACCTGCAAATATATGGAGTGTAGTATGCTAAGTGAAATAAACCAATCAGAAAAAGACAACTACCATATGATCTCACTTATATGTGGAATCTAATGAACAAAATAGACAAAGTGCAGACAGACTCATGGATATAGAGGACAGACTGACAGCTGTCAGAAGGAAGGCTGTTGGGGGCTGGGTGAGATGGGTGAAGGGATTAAGCAAAGAAGAAAAACACTCCAACACAGACAATGGTATGGTGATTACAAGAGGGAAAGGGGATGTAGAAGAGGGAACAGTGGGGATAAATGGTGGTGGACGGAGACTTGACTTGGAGTGGTGAACATATACAGATGACGCACTGTAGAATTGCACACTGAGACCTATATCATTTTATTAACCAATGTCATTCCAATAATTCTTTTCAAATGTAACAAAAGAATGATATCCACAATTGGGATACACAGCCTAGTTGAGCGAGCGAGTTCAGTTTGCTTTCTGTGGCATCAGCCATTCCACAATGTCCATTTTCTCCTGTACTTGACCAAAAGGGCTTACATTATTAAAATTGGCTGTGCAAGTTGCTAAATTGTTATGGGTAAATTTCAAATGAAATACTAATATTTTGGTTGAGATTAGAAATAACTATATATGGAGCAGTCAATCACTAATAAGTGATTACTTTGGAAGAAACTGAGAATAACACTTCCCTGGAAAAAAGTGTTTATGACATTAATCCAGTTTTGGAATAAGATCTCCATAGCAATAGGCTGTGAATAAGAGTGAAAGGCTGTGAGAATCCAAAATGTTTACTAAGATCATCCCTGGATGCTGTTTCTATATTTTATACCATTTTCATTTTGTCTAATGAAAGACTGCTTTTTATGGTCAGGTAAAAGTAAATGCTATAAAAATGTAATACTGTTTCAGAATAAATAGCATAATAGAAATAAGAGAAACACAGGACTGACTGAGGAATGAAATTATTTCCTTTTCTCCCCACATTTAAGTTGTTCACGATGTCTATACCTGATGTGTTTTTGGGATTTCCTAGGTCAAATTTTCTTCCTTCTGGTGATGAAACGTGATGATTGTGTGTATGCGGGGGAGGGAGGGAGAAGAAAAGAAAGAATAAATCCAAGTGCAAGGTTTTATTCAGTTTTATTTGTTTAGATTTGAAGACGAAGCAGCAGCAGATTTGCATATTTGGGTAATGGCATTAAAGAGTGACAGTGGATGAGGGACTGAATGAATGTCCATGGCTGTCATAAACTCCTGTCAGTCAATAAAAGTCTGTACGTAAACTGCTTTCCAGGGAAATGGTACTGATTTTTTTTTTTTTTGCAAGGTCATATAAATCAGTGACTTGTTTCAGAAGACTACTGGAATGTCTCACCTTTGTGAAAGCTTGGTGACTATATGTGTCAGTTTTTTTTTTGAGAAAGGAGAATAGTTTGAAAAAATAAACTTTTAAAGATATAATTGCTGTGTGTGTGTAGTTTTAACAATAATTTACATCTGGTTTTCTGAGTTTCTCTACCCCATTCCTCCTTCATAACTTCATTTTTTTTTCATTAAATTTACTGGGTTATTAAATTATATAGGTTTTAAGTGTACAATTCTATGATACATCATTTGCATATTGTCTTCTTTGCTTCTACTGAATCTAGTTTCAAAAATTATTTAGAACTAATTTTTTCCCCAAGTAACACATGAATACATGTTCAATATTAAGAGTAGAGACTATTATAAAGAATTAACCTGTAAAACATTAGCACTTATTTCCACCACTGAAGAGTCTGGTGTATTTCCTTCCGGACTTTTTTTTTCACATTACATACGTATTATTCCAAGCGTAAATCACCAGTAACCTCTACGTGACCAGATGGTAACCTCCCTTTTCTGTCTTCTCATGTGACATGTTAGGTGAATTCAACACAGTGACCCCCTCTGTACCTTATTTCCTCCTGTTCACTGTCCGCTTCTCAGTCTCCAATTAGCGCCCTCTCCTGCCAGTCTCACGCACGCCCCTCCCTAACGGGCACCTCAACCTCGATGACTAATCAGCAACCAATAGGCGCCCTGTCCAAATAGAGCTCTGTAATTTCTCTGCTAGAAGAAACTAACGATCCTGTGTTAGAAGACACTCCGCAGAGAAAAAACAGAGCTACCTCTATTTCTGAAAACAGCACTAATGCCCAATGGAGCCCACACCATACCCTAGGAATTATCTTTTATTTCTTCTCCTCCTTTCTTACTGAATACCCAATTCATTACAAATAACGCTGAAGTACCACTAAAGTCGTCTCCATGGTGGACTCATGCCCCTGCATCTGCACTGACAGCCACCTTTTGCACGCTAGTGCCAGCCCCTCTTGTACCTTGAGGGATTCATCTTCACCTCTCACGTTGGTGGAAGCACTTTCTCTTACAGCACTCTCAGGAAACTCTCCTTTCTTAAGAAAGTAGTATCTAATCCCTGTACCATGCTCGACAGGATCTCACAGGACTTAACAACCCATAAGTTTTGGATTTCGTCTTCTCTCCCACTTACTCCAAATGTCCATGCCTGCGTCCCTGGCTGGTCCTGGAGGTTGCCAGCTCCGTGTCTGAGGTGACTGCTTCCTTTGAAAGGCTCTTCTTCCTGACATGCTCACGGCTAGTTTCGGTCATTGATCTCAGCTTGACCATCTTCCTGTACAGGTCTTTTCTCAGTCCGTGTCCTAATGCTGACCCCTCTCGCCTCCGCAATATCGTATTAGCCCACTGAACTGATTTCATCCTACGGCCGGTCCTCGCACAACACAAATGTGAACTGCGTGGGTTCACACGCAGGGAGGTTTTGTTCAGTAACTGTGGTCGGCAATTTGTAGCCGTGGACTTTGACATTCCCCACCTTGGTTTCCCAGCCTCAGATGGAAAGTACTGCTTTTGATCCATGGTTGGTTGAATCCACAGATGCAAAGGATGCACGGTAGAGTCAAAAGTTACATGTGGTATTTCAACCGCAGAAGGGAGGGTTTGGTATCCCGAACACCCGTGTTGTTCAAAGGTCAACTGTACTCATCATTTAAAGTCATTTCTTTTGATTTAGATGCTTTAAAATAATAACAGATCATCTACTATCTGACTCCTCCACTAGGTGATACACTTTCTGAACTCAACATCCTTCCGTTTTTTCGCCACTGTATCCCAGATGCTAGTATGAACTCTGTACAATACAGGTGTTTAATCGATACTTTTTGAATGAATGAGTATATCAATGGGCCAATGTATACCAACTATTATGGGTTAAATATGAACTGATAACAATGTGAATTTTTTTTAATCATTTGCATGTTTAGGGTTAAATAGCATTAGCATTTCATTAATGGAAATATTAATAAATGGAAAGAATGATGTCAAAAGTCAGACACACCTAGGTTTAAACTGAAGACCAGCTTGGCTTTTTTCAGTTCCAAAGTGATGTAATCCCCTTGCTGTCCTTCTCCGTGCAAGATCACCCCTTCACTCTCTGTGGTTTTGAATTTCAAGGCAATGACATCTTTCAGCGTTTTCATCTTCTTGTTTCTGAATCTATATGGCAACACAACATGGCCATCAAAGTTGATAACATCGGCCCCTAAGATAAGAAAAAAATAACATTATAGTTCAATTACTGTATGTTATCACCCAGTGTGAAATACATCTATTTCCAACCAGGGTCTGTGCAGAAAAAAATAAGAAAGAAGTGTTTTGTTTTGTCTTCTTTTTTCCCGAGAAGTCTGGAGTCCTGGCTTCTTGTTCTTTTTCTTCTTTTGGTTGATTGTGTGAACTGTATGGGAAGAAGTCATAAAGAAAGATCACAGAAACTTCCACTAATATAAAATCTTACTTTAGGTGTAATTATGGTTAATAATATAAACGTCCTCCATGATTTACATGCTTCAACTTGTAACTTGGGAATCCAGAGTTTATTTGAAATAAGTAAAATTTTTATTCCTTGTGGCATGAGATTTTAATGTCTTCCTTTTTCAATGAGGCTAATTCTTAGGATTTTTAAATCACTCACAAATTAGCCTTCTCTGACAGAAGAATGAAAGCACTTGAAATTCGGGGTTTGGCAGTCTACTGCCATTCTAATGGTTTTTATATCCGACTACATTTTGAGTAAACTTTATGGTAGTACTCAAGTTTATAGCTAATTGAACTTGAAAAAGTTTCTTAACATTTGCTCCTAGGCCTCATGTCCATCTGAAGTTTCACATGAGCTCCTTGACTTTAGAATGGGGAACTGGGCTACTCATTTGTTTGACGACACTGAGTCCTTAGCTGTAAATGTGAGCTAAGAGAACAAATATCTAGGCTATGCTGTGACAATAAAAGTTCTAGTTTGATTTTAGGATGACTCAGATACATACTTGTACATCCATGGGAGACACAAGTATATAAACTTTTTGGAAATATAAACAATTTTGTCACCATCCTCAAAAAAAAAGGTGAGAGTGGCGACTTGTTTTAGAATTGCTACTTCATTCGCACAGAAGTGGAAATGAGATGATCTAACGTACCTGATTGGGGAGCGTGTTTCCAACCCAAGGATCAAGTCGGAGTACAAAAGGAAGCTTAGTTCCCACAACTAGATCTTTGTCATTAAAAGTATTTTTTAATCCATTTACTTGGCTTTTCATCTGAAATCAAAGAGAACCCTGCCAGACGAAAGCTCTAAATACTTTAGAATTACAAGACTGCCTCTCTGTTTGGGGGCCAGGCCCTGCTAAAGAACTCCATGGGGAGACACTAGAGAAAAGTAATAGTGAGTTCAAAGCCCGTCAGGGAAGTATTTTCTCATTTCATGTCCTAGTGCTCTGGCCTTTCTTTACTCCAATCACCTAGGCTGCCCTATAACAAGAGGACATCATCCCATGGCAGCTGCTGTCATGGTCCGAGACAACCATAAGTCCGGGACAGTCACCGATTTATTTTTTTGAGCATTATTTGCTGTTACAAGTTTTGCTCTCATCTAATTCCGTAACATGATGGTCACGAACATACTCCTTTTATGCATTACTTGAAAATGATATCGAGGGCAGACCAAGAGCTGTCGGGGGAGGGGGCATTGGTGCTGGATGAGGCAGGTGAAAGGATCAAGCAAAAGAAAACCCACGAGGTTTATAGACACAGAAAACAGCACGGTGGTTAACAGAGGGAAAGGGAAGTGGGTCAGGTAGAAGAAAGAGGGTGAAGGGGGGATAACTGGTGATGGATGGAGATTTGACGTGGGGTGGTGAACACACACTACAACATACAGATGATGTGGTACAGAATTGTGCATTTGAAACCTATATAGTTTTATTAACCAATGTCACCCTAAGAAGTTTAATAAAATTTTAAAAGTAAATATTATAAAATGGAGAAAAGAAGCTAAATCTAAAAATTTCTTCCTTCAAATCATTGATAGTCTTTCAGTTATTTAAAAATATTTAGCCCTGGCTGGTGTAGCTCAGTGGATTGGGCGCTGGCCTGTGAACCAAAGGGTCACTGGTTCGATTCCCCAGTCAGGGGATATGCTTGGGTTGGGGGCCAGGTCCCCAGTGGGGGGCACATGAGAGGCAACCTCATATTGATGTTTCTCTTCCTTTCTGTCCAAAAATTAACATAAATAAAATCTTTAAAAAATATCCTATTACCTAAAATATCTGTGCTTTTAAAAAATGGTTTAGAGAATTCTTTCAGTCTAAAAAGTTAGGAGAGAAAAATATAACTTTGAAGTTTAAATTATAATTCCAATAGTCAGTTCTTTACTGTCCATAAAAAAATCCTTTTTTAATCAACCAAATTCTGTTCTCCAAGACTGTGAATCACAGAGGTTTATTTTACTATGGGGGAAAAAATCAGTCATTAAATTTGGGTTTCTGCTAACACTGCAAAGCCAATTAGACTTTTAGCTTAATCAACTATATTGTCACAGCTGAATTCCAAGTGAAGTATCTTTATCATCTTTGATGAGAGATAAAAGAGAGAAAAAATGAAATCTGGTGATCAGATATCAGGTTGAATTTATAATTCAGAAGTTGGTAGATATTACTTTTTGTCTTAAAAAGTGCCAACATGAAAAGTCACAGGACAGGAATAAATTCTGAACTCTAGAAAGTAAATTGCAGTCAGTTTCATGTCACTGACAGATGCATCATTGTGTTACACAGTATCAGTATACATTAATTGACATCGCATATTTCCCATCCATCCATCCAGAAGCTAGCACTCCCTGTGCTTAGGGAGAAGAAAGAATTCGCCCCCATTGTATCTTCCCCTCAATCAAGATCTGCATTCAGTTTCAGACACAGAACAGTGACTGATGCAATTGTTGGTGTCTTTCTCTTTCACATGTAGGGCACAGAAGAAAGGGACAGAAAGGATGGGAATAATTTATTTCGCCCGAGAAGTCCTAGGATGTTAACAAAAACATCAAGGGGTGCTACTGAAACATACCAAACCTTATCCTACAAATGGTCAGGGGTTAGCTGAGAAACTGGCCAAATGCTTTGCAAGCCAGTTTTCTCACATTATTAAATCAAAGATGCTCTTTTCTGAATGAGTGAAATGCATGCAGGATATCAGCGTGTGCTGTGACCTTAGAGTTGGCCTTCATATTACAAAATTCCTAGAAATAATCTATGATATAAATGTGTACGTTAACACATACCATATATTTTAAGAGTCTCAGGTATAGTAACATCCAGAATTTGGTTCGATTTCCTACAAAAATATATTGAAATTTTATTTGACATCTAATACTGTGTGGTTATTTTGGGACAAGGCTCCTTCTCCCCCCACCCCCAATACCCTGATTGCTTATCACTCCCTAGAATTAGGCTTTCTATGCAACGATTAAATATGTACGGTCGCACTGTTTAAGCAATCTGAACGACAATGGTTAGTCAAAAACTGAGTCGAAAATCAAGTGCTTCCACAATTTTGTTTCTAACAATAACTCCGAGAGCTGGCAATACGCCATTTTATCGGCTCGTCATGGTAGAAAGCCTTTTTTTTTTTTAATTCATTGTTAGTCTACTTCTGAATTTGGATAAGATACTGTGGAGCAGTTTTTACCATCTGAAGATTTTAATATTGAAAAATAACTTTGCTATGTTTTTACTACAGATATAACACATGCTTATTGATGAGAAATTAAACAATATACTAATATAAATATACAATGCAATTCCCAAACAAAGAGCCCACCATTGTTAATGAGTAAAAAGTTGGTGCATATCCTTCTAGATTTTATGCATTTACTTATCTACCTAATTTATGAATTAATCCATGTATTATATGCACGTGTGTGTGTGTGTGTGTGTGTGTGTGGGTATCTAGATAAGAAAGAGGGAGAGAGAGGAGAATTTCATTTCATTTGGTTATGTTTCAAAATGTACAATGGTAGCTTGAGTTTTGGGTGATAAGATATTTATAACATAGGAAACTTATAGCTATAGCTGATTAGTATGTTTTATTGACCTTCATGCACCAAGGTATTTATATGAAGTAAGAATATAGGGAATTTTTCCTGTATCATTGAAAAAATAAGATGTGCTTCTAGTCCCATGTAAAACATTGTTTCAATGTTGGGACCGGATTTTAATACTATATAGTTTAAAATACGGCAATTCAATTTAGGAACCTGTTTTTGAGGCACTGTTTTCATGGTAATTTACATCATCCTGGGGAGAAGATAAATGGTCCATATTAGAAGAGGGAGTGGTAGACACAGAGGTGTGTCCAGGGTTTTCGACCACCTGGTCCTTTCCGGACGCCGCCACGTTCCCCTCTGTGTGAACATGTCTCTTATTCTCTGTGTTCCGGGGCTTCGCTGACCCAGGAGAGGCTGTCCCTCCAAAGGTCAGCCAGTTCCTACAAGCACACTTGCCAAATGCAAACCAGCCACGGCCCAGCTACCTGCCTCAGGCTCTCACACCCCTGGCCACCATCCGCCTGACCCGAGCACCCCAGGATCAGGCACCAGACCACTCGGGACACTCCCTGAGCCCCAGAGCCCGCTGGAATCACTCAGGCTAGCCAATGCTGCCCCTGCCTCTTGTGCTACTTCCTGTAGAAGCCACAGTGAAGGCTCTTATCCTGCCCCACTCCTGCCTCCTGACAGCTGCGGCTTCCTCTGTGGGTTCCCCCCATCACAGCCCTCCTCATGGCGTGACGTGCCCCTTCCTTTGGGGAACACACTGTCTTTTGTTCCTCAAAGTGGCAATGGTATCATGACATGTTGACCTTCCTATAGCCTTAAATTTGCTATCGATCTAAAAAACACCTGTTGGTCTTACTAGGTTTCACATGCACTACATTCTAAATCACCGTCTACAGAAAGTTCCCTTAACTACCATACACCTTAGAAAAGAAAGACTATGTCAAAGTGTTGGCCAAGCAAGAAAAAAAAAAATCTCAGAATTGTGGGCAAGGGTCATTGCATAAGGCTGCAAAAAGCTCCGTTGAAGTACATTTAGAAAGCGTTATCAACCAGCATTCTCTGTCTTCTCCGTACCTCCCCGGCATCGTTCCAAGAACGTGGGGCTACTGAGCTAAAGGGTGAGTTTTAGGAAAGAACAGATGAGCTCTCCTGTTTAAGAAAACTAAGATTAAGAGAATTCCGACCAGAGGAGGGCAGAGCACACTGAAACATGTTAATGAGCTGAGGAGTTCCGTGGGACTGTAGCATACAAGGCGGGTGGGCACGGGGGAGGGACAGGATGGGAAGATGGAGAAGCCACTGCCCCACACGGAAGCTATGAGTCTGTGTGAGTAACGATGTCCTACAGAGAAAGCACATGTGTAGATGCGCATCTTGGGAAGACAGCTCCTGTGTTGACAGAGGACAGTGTGCAGGGGCACAGAGCGCCGAGGCCACACCTTGAAGCAGCTGACCACCCAAGAGCGCTGACGGAGGTTACGCCATGCCAGGATTCAGAAGAGAATGGCGGCGTGAATGAATGTAAAGCTCTCTGGTGATGCCTCACTGCCACCCAGAATTTCAAAGTAGTTGAGACTGTAGAATTTCAGATGAATAGTTACATTCATAGTTTTCTCCAATGTCATGACAAGTCCCACACGAGAACAGTCAGGGCTCCTGAGGAAATTGGAAACTACCCTAGAAACAAGACCAAAATGTCAAAAACTCTACTTTGACAATATGCTAAAGATGTGAATTCACTTACTTGCACCAGCTGAATTTTTAGACAATCTCAGAAGTTTTCACTTCTTGAGGTATCTCATATTTTAATGTTCTATCTCATTCATACCTTTAAAAATAACAATCTAAAAATGTCGAATCAGTATTTATTCAAACAGGACACACTTCCCCCAACAACTTCTATGAAGTTTCCTGGTACAAACAGCCGTATGTACGGGGTGCCTGGTACACACTGTCATTGTTATTTATCTTACTTTCCTAAAGCCAAATGATTTGGTGCAAACGATCTGCTCTTACTTGCAAATGCTCATGACACAGTTTTGAGTTTATGCATAGGATTTAGGCAGCGATAGCTCTGCTTCATTTTTGGTTTGGTTGCACACACCGTTGGGTTAGTCTCCTACCTCAGCTATAAACTACGATCCACAAAGCTCAGAAGACACACCAGTGTGACACAGTGTGCTCTCCAGTGTCTGCCGGAGCAGCTGGGGCCCACCTGGGGAAACACTCAGCAGTGCTCTGTGGCCCAGCACACACCTCCGTGACCTGGGCATTGGAAGGGATCTGATTCACCGGGAACTTGGGTGTGTCGTGCGCTCCCACACGCGCCCACACACCCACTGAGGCCCTGGGCAGCGGGCTGAATGGATTCATTCCCATCAGTGAGCAACGCTCCTGCCTCTTGGGCAGAGAGCGGATCCTGGCAGGGCTAAAATAATCGGACGCCCCTGAAACCAGAAATCACAACTTTAATGCTCAGAGGGGACAAGTGGTTTCATACAAATCAGTGATGCTGGCTTATAAAAAACCATTGCTTTGCCTTTCACTTTCTCCTTTGGATAAAGACAGGGGTAACAGACATTATTACCCTTGATGTAAAAATCAACAGGGGAAGACGGCAAATGACTGGCTTAGAAACTTGTTCTTGATAGTGGAGAAACAGTAGGGAGTGTTGGGGTGTGTTTTTTGATGTAAGGGTGGCAGTCGTTACCCACCTCCACAAACCGCAGCTGTGCCGCAAACCTGGTATTATTCACACCGCTCGATATTTTTTATCATTTTCTCATTTTTTGATTACAGTTGATATAAAATATTATATTTGTTTCAGGCGTGCACCCCAGTGCTTAGACAGTCAATATTTAAGAAGGGTCCGGAATCCAGCATTTTAATGACATCTCCCCGTGTTTAAGTGCTGAGCAGCTGATTTTGCATTTTGTATTAAGTAGAGGTGGCTGTCTGGTGCCCCACAGGCATGTTTTATTCAGTCACGTGTGTCTTTGAACTTGAATCGTGTCAACTATCAAACTAAATGGAACATAATGTCTGAAAAATTACATTTATTTTCCATCACATAATTTGCCTGTGAATTACTGCAGTATCAGCAAGGAATTTTATTTCTGAAGAGGCAAATTCTCTAAAAAACAAGTTGGTTACTGCTAAGTGAATAGAAAGTGGATTTAAAAAAATAAAAAAACCAAAGGAATTTTAAAGGTGTCTTATGATCCAACGATGTATCTATCACTCTGTGCTACCAAAAATCTACACTAAATAGAGGAAGGAGGGAAGGAGGGAGGGAAGGAAGGAAGGAAGGAACAATACCATAAATCTTAGCTTCACTCACTGACATTTTGGATGTAAGAGGATTTTCTAAAAAGGAATTACATATATTTTAAAAGGCATTACCAATGAACAGGTACAGCCGATCCTCCATTGCTAGCAGATTTTGTATCTGAACATCCGCCTACTGACTACAGTTTACCTGTACCCCCAACAGGAGACACCTAAGGCCCCATGCTAAGGTCCATGAGAAACAAGACAATGCTCTGCCCTCTTGTTTCAACTCTTATACTGAGAAATTGGGTCCATTCATACTGAGAGCCACTTTTTGGGGGGTTTGTTTTTGCATTTTGAGGGCTTTTTATAGATGATTTCACTGTTTGGAAGGCCTCTCTCCAAAGCGTAGCGCTGAAGTGCTTGCTTGCGTTCCCAAGCAGAAGCAAGCTGTGATGTGCCTTTTGGAGAAAATACCAGTGTTTGGTGAGCTTTGCTCAGGCACCAGTTACAGTGCCTGTTGGCTGTGACTTCCACGTTAGTGAATCAACAGTATGGACCAAAGGCGGTGCTGTTACACAGAAACACACACAAAGCGAGGTCCTACACTAACCGGCTGACAAAAAGGGAGTGACCCACGTTTTGCAGGAACCCAGCCCTGTTTCCCCTTGGAGCAATGGTTCAGCCTTCACTCATTCAGTGTTCATGGCAACTTTATACAACGTAACTACTGTGCATAACGAGAATTGACTATACTTACATTACATTCATTTCTTTCAATGGGAAAATAAAGAAGCACTTCAAACTAGCACATAGATGAAAGCGACGGTGTGATAAAGAGATATTTGAGTTACCCTGAGGAAAGTGATGGGTAGACTGCATGTCTCTTCACAGAGTGCAACGCCACATTCACGCCACTCGGACAGGAATCTGAGAGCCTAGAACTTACACGCCGAGCTTACGAAGGCCGATCTGTTGTTCTGCACAGACTCACTGCAGCCCAGCTCTGCGGTTTACAGATCCCATTATGGCACGTCACTAAGCACTTTGTCAATCCAATGTTAGTAGCACGTTGAAGGGGTTCAGAACACAACACTCCCAAATATGCCTCTTTGGCATATCGATTATTCTGAGAGGACGCCGACTGAGAAAAAGTAGGTTCAGGAAGGGCTCTCTGACCTCTCCCATTCTATCTTGAAGGGGGTCACAGCATCTCCCATGACAAGCTTGCCCTCCGTCCCCAACCAAGGAAGTGACCGACAACGTTATTACCACAACTGGTGTCAGAATGGGCGCTGGAACTTGAACAAACAAATCTGCTAAAATCATCCTTTTCCTCGACTTGTTTCCCCCAAATATTTCCTAATCACTGCCTCATTTATTGCCCCTAGCCGAAGCCCTTTTTCTTGCCACATCCTTATAACTTATCGTTCTTTGTTTAAAAAGCTTTTGGGCTTAATGGTTTCCTTGGGTCTTCATCTTTCTTGTGAAAACTCCCACGTACAAATAAAAATATTAAAACACGATTTGTATGCTTTTCTCCTGTTAATGTCATATGTCAGTTTAATATTTAGGCCCAGCTAAGAGCCTGTGGGCAGAAGGAAGGTTCTCCTCCCGCGTGTTGTGCAGAATTTCACAGATTCCTAGGGAAATCACAGAATCCAAATGACACCACCATTCGCATTTTGCGGTAAGGTGGTGCAGAACTTCCCTTTCTTTCCTTTTTTGTTTTCGGCCATTTGATCATTGCCTATGTTTTTCTGATCTGATAGGAAATGATCTTCATGAAATTTGCAGCATATAAATACAGATTTTACGGAGTCTATCAGAGTGGGAGAATTAGCCGGTCTAGCCTCTAGGCCCTAAATTACTTCAAGGCTATCAATACACTGGAAGCTGATTTCTCATATTTTAAGAATTTTAGATATTGTTCTGTGTAATATATACTTTGAATTTCTCTTCCTAACAGAAATCAAGGGTTTCTATTGATGAGCTCTCAAATTTTCTTTTGACTAAGAGTTGAGCTATCGGAAATATTTGAAACCTAAGGATAAAGTTGAAGAATTTGGCAGCCTTGAAAAGAGTATCACTTTGAATTCAGAAAACGTAAGGGCAGACAAATGTTACAAATTCCCATTAATTTTAGGGAAGTTTGGGGTTTGGGGAGGAAAGGGCTATTAAGAAAGAAACTGAATTTCGAAGTAGGACACGTTTTGATACTGTGCCTACACATCCTATTTTCAACTTTCCACATTTGACATTTTTTAGAGTTTAGGTCAATCCTAACAATTTATGCACTTCTCTAGGCATGGCAGATATAATGCTGTTACAAGTGCTATTTATAGCAGGGCAGTTAAGTCCTTAAAATATCAACGGCTGAGTTTCTCTGGATGTAGACCCAGAAGCAAAGTGCAGGTCTCCATCCTCGGCTGAGGCAGGACATTTACTGGGTAACCAAAGCGATGCCAGCTTTCTCACGACCCAAAAAGTGTGGCGCTGCACCAACGGCACTCTGGCCGCCATCAGGCTTCCGGAGAGCACTGGCCCTGAACACAGGGGCTCGGCCCCGCCCAGCCTCCTCGCCTGGGGGAAGTCACTTCGCTCTCCAGGCCTGTGAGTGAAGCAAGGAAGAGGAAATCTTAGATTCCCTCTAGCTCCACAAGTAAGCATCTCTTATTCTGGGGGACCTGGTCAAGCTTACAAAGAACTACACACTTATTTAATTTTGCATTTTCCATCTGATTTAGACTAGCCGCATATGAAATTTTAGGGCATATCCGCATTTACTAATTTAGCATATTAGCAACTGGATTGTACCGAAGGCAATTTTAAAACATAAAATCCAAAGACATTGAAACATTTTCATGGGTGACTACTTTGAACCGTTAAAACTGATGTATTTACAAAGTGTCAAGATTTGCAAATTGGAGTAAAAAGTTACATTCTAAATAACACATATTGTTAATTCTTTAAAGGGAAGCACATGATAATCATTTATTACATGGAGGCTTCCATAAGCAGAATCGAACAAAATGATTTATAATAATATATTAATAATTTATATTCTTAGTGCCTTGATAGTGTTTGAAAGGACACATGATTAGTAAGAGTGAATTGTTTTAATCTGAGACCATGGGAACAAAATCCCTTATCTGAGTGAACTAGAAAACACGCATGGCTATGATGACTACCCGGGGCTGGTAAAAACGAACGCCCGGCCTCGAGCAGGTACACAAACCTGGTCGCGTTCGGCTACAGTGTGCCGCGTTTCCCTCTCTTTTCCGCTAATATTTAGCCTGGCACCGCAGCGCAATTTCTGTCATAATACCAAAGAATGGTGACGCATTTGTTCACATCCGTATTCTTCACTAAACCAAGAGCACCTGGAAGGGAGCGACTCTACATCATTAGAAGTGACGCAGAGGTCTAGTTAAGACACGGAGATTCAGGGAAGGCTGCAGGTTCTATGTCCTGCCTACTGGCTGCGTGACCATCAGTGAGTCACAAAACTTCCAAACCTCATCTTCTTTGATCTCAAAAGATGAAGGTAATATGAACACATGGTGCTCTAAGAGCCATGAAGATTGAATGGGTTAATACATACAAAGCACTTAAGACAGTATCTGGTACGTTGTAAGCTGCAAAGAAACATCAGCTTTTATGATCAAATGTTAAGTTTTTGTTTAATTGATTTGAAATAATGAATATTCTAAGCCGCCCTCTTGGCAACGCCGACTAGGGCCTCGACACAGACAAGGCCATGTTCTCCCAACAGTCTTAATGGATTTAGGGGAGTCGGGTGCCCTGCTTGGTGACTCTCGGGCCCACCTAACTTTCTGTTCTATATTTTTGCTACCTTCACTGATGTTGCTTATTTTGCTCACAAGTGAGGGAGGCTGCAAAAGAGGGAGAAGTCGAGTGAAATGGAAAGAATACAGGATTGAGCCCACCCTGTGTCTTCCCTTCAGTGTCATAACGAACATTCCAGGGCGACGAGCCTTTGGGAGGTCCTTCGGTACGGCCCTCTCCCTGTGACCGAGGAACCCGGGGTGCAGGGGCAGGTTGGTGGCTTGTCCAAACAACTGCAGGTCAAGATTTTCAAACTGACAGTTGAACTCAAGGGCTCATCTGTGATTCTGTGCACAGCAGCCCAAGTCATAATTTTGTTATAGCTCATGAATTTGCTACCCAGACAGCAACTAATATTTATTGAACATATGAACTCACTCTCATAACTACCAGTCGAATGTATTTAATGTAACCTGTCTTTTATACGCTTAAAAATTAGCATATTTAGGTCACTTCGACCCAAAAATCTAGATTTGTAACACAGACCAGATTCTGATTTTTGCATTTTATGACTAAATTTGATGAGGTTTTGAAGAACTCAAGTTGAAAACTCTGTCTCAATTGCTAAATTTCAATAATGTGGTTAAAAATACACTAGCTAAATCAAGTTCAAATAAATAAAAAGGTGCACAGATCAAGACACTGGTGAGAAAAGCCAGGCCAAACTGTTCTTCCCCGTGGTTCTGCGGCCAATGGCGATGGGTACCACTTACAGAGGTTTCATGTGCACATGGAAAGGCCTGTGAAGAGAGCCCATACAGACACTGACAGGCAGGGGGAACAAAATGCAAAGCCTGGGTTTGTTGGTGGGGACAACACGGTAAGAAGAGAAGGATCAGAACACTCTAAACTCCTAGGCAAGTGGTGATGGTACGAGACACTGGAGAAGAGGGAGGCCCAGGTGGGCAGAGAAGTTGGAATAAAGCTGTATGTTAGCGGGTGGCGGCGGGGGGGACGCGCAGCTCTGCCTGCGGGGGCAACAGCTTGTGCGGCGTGGCTTCCCTGGTGGAAACCAAGCTTCTCTGGGCCACACAGCAAACGCCTCTTGGGTGGGCAGCCGGGGTCACGACAGCCTGCCAGGAGAGGGTGCGCTGCTTTTCACGACAGACGGTAGCTGCTGGACCTGACTCAGACTCTCGAGACTCAATAACCAAACCTTCACATCCTTGTTCCAGGGACGTCTCAGAGCCTGCTTTTGCTTTTAAGAGTGACTACGTATTTGGTCCCGATTCACCTTGTATGGCTTCAAAACTTAGAAAGTTTAAAAAGATAAGGTAAAAAATAAAATTTTGCGACTTTAAGAAATGCATTTTATGGTGACGGGAGATGATCTGACCTTGGATAGTGGACACAAGGCAAAATACAGATCACATGTCACAGAAATGTACACTCAAAACTTACAGAATCCTATTAACCGATGTCACTGCAATTTTAATTAAAATAAAATACAACTATAAAAAGCAAAGCAAAAAAGGAAATATGTTTTTCTTCTGTAACTTCTAGTTTTCTAATTTTAAAAACCCTGAATTTGAAAGTTACCACAGAGAAGCTGTAAGAGTTAATATAAGAAATATTCTTTTTTCCTGCTACAGTTTCACTGTTCCACACAGGTCCTTCTCTTTATTTTCCGAATACTAAGTGAAACTTCCTTTTCCAAAATTTTGAGGAACTGTTTGATAATCTGATCAATCTTTTCCTCTTGAAATTTAGGGAAGTTTTGGACTATGAATTAGGGGACTGAAGGTCAAAGTGCTGGGGTTACACAGGTTCATGAACTGAAATGAGGATTTCTGTGTAGTTCACAGAAATGGGCTCAGCTTCACTCAGTGACATTTTGGATATAAGAAGATTTTCTGAAAAGGAAGGAAGGAAGGAAGGATAGCAGGAAGGCGAGGGAAGGGGAGGGGAGGGAAGGGAAAGGGGAGGGGAAGGAAGGAAGGAGGGAGAGTGAAGAAGGGAGGAAGGAAGGAAGGAAGGAGGGAGGGAGGGAGGAAAGTCTGCTCTACGACATTGCTGTGCTGTAGTGAAAAGATGACCACGTCACTTTGATGGGTTTTCCTACTAAATAAAGCACAAGTGGCCATTGTTAACACCTCCTAAACTTTGCATTTTAATTGCTCTTCCAACAAGAAAAATAAAATGCTCTTTTGGCGAAATCCATTTCACGTAGCATGCCTTTAAAAATGAAATCGGAAATGTCATAGTGTAAAGCGGTTCACTAACTCTCTCTACACTCACACACACACATGTGCACACATGTACATACACACAAATCAGTCTCACACCGCTGACACACATCTGTGCTGGGGTTGGTCCCAGGTTAAAAAAAAACAACAAAAAACCCCACACAATGGACATGGGTGATTCTCTTTGGTGTCCTCCCATTTCAGTGACTGTCCACACCCCTTACTCATTCACCATGCGAACAGATACACTGCAAAGGATCTGATAAAATAAGTCACATTAAGATGAATATCTAATGGTGCTTAATGTGCTAAGGACTTTCATGGAAACAGCACTGGAAGGGAACGTGAGGCCCCAGAGAACACTGAATGGAAGGGTGACATGGACGGAGGAAGAGTTCCTTGAGGCTTTCCAGTCCCACAACGGTGACGGTGAGAACACACTGAACGCCGGTCCTTATCAAAAACAGCATTCCCCCCACCCCAGCCCCAATCGTAACAGAGGCAGGAATAAGGCTACTCCCAGGACGAAAGGGGAACGGGGACAAAAATCAGCCCAATCTCTAATTTGTAATATACTTTATTACGAATGTACTTTAATATACTTTACTGAGGTTTTGCCTGCGCCTACTTTGACCATGAATTTTTATCCTGCTAAAGGTGAAATCAGTTATTTCCCAGACAGAAATTGTTTGGTAGAGTTAGACAAATGAGAGCCTGAGATTAACTATTTTCTGTGGGTATATCAAAAAGAGCACGGTGAAAATATGTTATTCCATTACCAAGGACAAAAATATTAAATTGCTCTGTTATTTTCTCTTATCAGTTTCACTCTGTTGCTTCTCTGTATCTATTTTCTCCTTTGTTTCTTACTGTTTCTTTTCTGTAAACTCATACTTAATTCTTCAAACCTCTAGTCTTTCGAAACTCATTAAGCCGAGAGATATCCCCTTTTTCTCCTATTTAAACAATGTGATTCAGGATTTTCATTATATCCCCATTAAAATGCTCCTCTGATAATATCCCTATTAATATTTTTAAAGTTTATGCCATCGATTAGCATTAAAGTTGAAAACATTATAATGAATTTTTCTGGAAAACTGCTTTTGGTGCCATGCCTCATTGGATTTCTTACCATTTTAAGTTGTGTTTAATGGGGCTCCAGGGTTTAAAGGGAAATTCATTTGGGAAACGTGACTACTGTTTGACTTACAGGCCTTCGGTGTCTATGCAGCCGCTGCATAATTTCCACAGAAAAGCACAAGGCATTTGGGCTGTAGAGGCAAACGGTCTGCTTGCTGCTATTAAACATTTATATCTCTGATTGCTGGATCACAGAGCGACTTGTAAAAGAGCTTCTGATGATACAATGCGAAGCAACACACACCAAATAATTAGACAGAAAGAAAACTTAAAAGTAAACATCCACTGTGAAGGACTGGCTTGACGGCATACATGTATAGGCAGAAAGTCTACGGATGTCTAGCTCTTATAAACAGTTAGTGTATGTTTTGTTTTGATTTTTTTTAACCCTAACCTGAAGGCATTTTTTTTTCATTGTTTTTTAGAGAGGAAAGAAGGGAAAGAGAGAAACATTGATTGTCTGCCTCTCATTCACACTCGGATCGGGGATCACATGTGTCCAGACCAGGGATCGAACCTGCAACCTGGGGATATGCCCTGACCAGGAATTGAAGCACCGCCTTTTGACTACAGGGCAACGCCCCAAACAACGGAGCCACTCCAGTCAGGACAGCAAGTGTATGTTTTTCAGGAGAGACACCACCTACAGTAACGCTTTCCATCCCAAACAAAAGGGATAAAGACGAAGATAACTCTACTAGGATATCAGTAGCAAAGTCATTAAAGATGCTATTATTTTCAGTGCACTTTTTAAAGAAATTATTTATTTTTCTTAATTCAAAGACACCAAGTTGACATTATGTGATTTACTCAAAACACAAATGTTTCCTTCATGTTGAGGAAAAATAAATTAGATTTTACAAGTACTCAACCAGTTGAATTAATGGGTAGGAAATAATTAAATTATCAATAAGTCATCAAGATAAACTTGATTTGATGTAGTCAATGACACGACTACAGTCTGGCTTGCCCACAACCCTACTCTCACAGAAAAAGTACACCAACCTTTACTTTTAACCCTAAAATGAGGCAGCTTATGGAGGCCAAGAACAGCATTTATAAAATTTCAAATTTAATTTACAAAGCATCAGTTTAGGGGGAGGGTCAGATTAGCGTCTGCTTCGTCAAGCAACTAGGACTCAAATCAGCAAGTCTGTGGCCGTCAGGGACATGAGGCAGAAAAATAAATATTTCAAAATGGATGCAAAGCTGTATCACTCTGGGCGACCATAAAACAACACAAAACTTAGACTATTAGTTGAAAATAAGTATTTTTATAGATACCACTGGCCTTTGAATTGCCTTTTCTGACTATAGGAAAACTGACTCTAGACACACATGCATTAATTTATTATTTCCTGAACTATCATTGCTGAGACCCTCCTACCTGCGGGCGAACGCTGGGGGTCCAGAGATGACTAAGATGAACAACCCGGGTCTAAAGTGCAAAGAGACACGGCCTAATCAACAAAACACGCGAGAGCAAAACAGAATCAGAGACATGGAAATGAAGACACTGACAGCGACCAGAGGTGGGGAGGACGGGCATAATGAGGAAAGAGGGGAAGGGTCAAGTCAAGGGACATGTATAAAGGACCCACGGACAAGGTCAATGGGGGGAGGACTGAATGTGGGAGGATGGGGGTGGGTAGGGCAGGGGAGAGTAATGGGGGAACCATGGGGATGGTTGTGATTGAACAATAAAAAAAGAATGAAAAAAAAAAGTGCGAAGAGAAAATCCATGTGCCTTGGGAAAAACAAGTGTTTATTGTGGAAATCAAGAAAACAGGCGTCTCATTTAAAATGGAGTTAGGAGACTACGAAAGAAAACTGTCACGCATGTTGTTCAACACTCACTCCTGTTCCCAACAGGAGCCGGGGAACTCCTTGCATCTCTGACGCGAACTGAGTCCACTTTACTGCGTCAGCAGGAGGAGGAAAGAATTCCTCTTGCCCAGTCACAGCTCGGCCAATGGGAGACTGCCATCCCTCAGCTGATGAAAAGCCACTGTACTTTGAACTTTCACTTTCCTCCAATGGACTCTTCATTTATAAGCCCCACCCCCCATCCCCAACCAAGCCCTTAAAAACACATTCCTCTCCTTTGTTTCTCTGGCCTTGCCCATGGTTCACCTTTAGGACACGTGCCCCGAATTGCAATTCTTTGTTGTTTCCCAAAAAGCCCATTTTGCTGGAGAAACATCTGGCTGTCTATTTGTTTAAGGTCAACATTACCTTAAATAATCATTCCAATGTTTCTGCAGTGGAAGAATACTTTGAAACACTCATTCTCTTACCACCTCATTGCCTCCAGGCAAAGGGACAGGGTGATTTTGGGAATATGCACGAATATGACGGATTAAGTTCAGACCACCCAAGAAGGGGTTAGGGAGGTTATCTGGTCACAGTATCAGTCACCTTGTGATCAGGGCAGGTATCTGATTTCTAGCTGGGTTCACCTTATGTCGGACAGACCTTTTGTTTGGGCAGTGTGTACTAAATGAGCAATGAAAAGCAAATACAGCACAGAGTTATGAAAAAAAAAAAAAATGGCCCGGAACGTGAATTCTCCTTCTACTAGTGACTAACATGGTGGCCTTTTACAAGAATTATCACTCTGGTGAGCCCCAGCCTGAGAAATGCATAACAGACACAGGGTGCTGATGAGACGTGAGGGTTACAGACACGGCACCTGAGAGGGTAAACAGATGGTGAGTCTCAAAAACCAGAAGCTATATGATTATTGTTGTGTTTGATGTTGCAATTGTTTTTATTAATAATGTCGCTCAGACCACAGTACATTTTTTTTTTTGTCCGCTAAATGACGCCTATCAGGTGATGCAAAGAGTCGGTGTCTGCATGAAAAAGGGGGAGGAGGTTGCGGTTCTTTCTCATGTAAGTGTTTCACTGGAGCCACATCTCAAAGGCTCGTCCTACTGCTTGAGGGGTAAAGGCTCGGCTCCCTCCTTTCAGGACGGCGTGGCTGGAACTGGAGAGTACTGCGCTGAGTGAAATAAGTTGGTCAGCGAAAGACAAACATCATATGATCTCACCAAAAAGAGGAACCTACGGAACAAAATAAACTACTGAACAAAACAGAACCAGAGGCATGGAAACATGGAACAGACTGACAGTGACCAGAGGGGAGGGGAAAGGGGATAATGGCGGAAAGAAGGGGAAGGGACTGGGCAAAGAACACGTATGAGTGACCCACGGACATGGACAACAGTGTGGGGACTGACTAGGGGAGCAGGGGGTGGGATGGGCAGAGGAGAACAAAGGGGGAAAAACTGGGACAGCTGTAATGTAGGATAACAATAAAAAGATCTTTAAAAAAAAAGAAACCAAAAAGAAAAAAAAATGACTCAGGTCACTTTTGGCCCAAGGTGTGGGGGCCAGAGGCCAGGGCCCTGGAATGACAGTATTTGGGTTCAGGCCAAATTCTACTACATCCTAGCTGTCTGATCTTGAGTTCGTTACTCAGCCTCCCTGTGGTCTCAGTTTTCTCATCTAGTCAATGGGAATAATAACAACCTCTACCACCTAGCATGCTTAGTAAGGACTAAAGGAGGCAAAATATGTGACATCTTAGAACAACGCCTAGAAAATACTATGGATCAAAATACCCCAGTTATGCTGTATTATAGACACGGCATGGCGTAAATTAAGGTTTAGCATCAAATTAAATGACACGAGTAAAAGATAAAGAAAGTATATCATAAATTAGGCTAGATAACAGAGCTTTTTTTATAATAAAAAGAAAAATTAGGGAGACATAGAGTAAGATTATCTGTATTAAACCATCGTGGCCAAGGGACCTATAGCTTCTGTCTGGATTGCAGCCAAAACGGAACCTGCAGACAGCAAGCACGATCTGTTAAGAAGTAAAGAACACCAAGGTGATGGAGCTTCAGAAAATCTGTTCTTTCAACAGCTTCAGAATTCCCCATCTAATCAGTAACAGCTTATCAAGCACGAGATGGGAGAGAAACAATCTCCAGGACTCCAGATGGAAATGTTTAATGCATGCGCAGTTTACAGGATGAATATAAATTGCAAACATGGTGGTTTTTGGTTAATCTGTTGAATAAAAAAAAATATTGAATTTGCTCTACTTTAATTAATGAGAGCTTGAACATTTGACACAGCGACACGCTTAACTCTTTCAGGGAAAGGCAACTGCCAGCGCTGTGGCAGACCAAGTCGGCCCTGGCCGCGTCGGTTTCCCTGCGGATGTAACTCCCGCCGCGTCCATTCTGCAGCAGGAGGTGAAGCTGTAGATGCACTACAGGTTAGTCTCTCTGCATGGACGATCAAACGTGCCGACTGACCGAACTATATATTCTACACTAGAGATGCATACAGAAACCATTTAAAATGTTGAGTGCTCCTTGAACACAGGAAGAAAGGTAAACCAGTTGTCACGGGCGAAAGGAATAAGGGAATTATAATGCTCCCTGCTAGTGAGCACTAAGAAGGTTGAGGAGACAGAGGATAATAATGGGGAGTGAATAAATATATGTTTTCATCTGTACCTATTTCTGTATCTGTATCCTGTAATATATTATAGCCATATTTTAATTGTGTATATAATATTTATATAGTACTTGCTTTATGTTCCAGAAACTTTATACATATTAATTTATCTAACCTTGACAATAAAACCCTATAGTGTTGGTACATTATTCCCCTTTTACAGGCAAGAGGACAAAGAGAGCACACAGAGGAGTTTAGTAACTTGGCAGGGTGGCCATGACATGGGAGGGCCAAGATTTGAAACTACGAGTCTGCTCCAGGGAAGTTTTATGCTCAACCACGAGATGGATCGCCACTGACCACCACCCGGATCAAGACGGTAGCCAGCATGGAAACTGCGGACATAGATGCATTTAATATGGATCCGCTGACGATAATGCCAAGGGACTGAAGAACTGAAAATGTTTTCCTACTAGATTAAGTTTCAGGGAATACGGGAATTTGGCTTCAACATAAAAATATGAAACTGCCCATCACTGTTGCTTTGAATCTTCTCCTTTAGTGAAGTTGAGGAAAAACAATCATAAACAGCCCATCTTCGGTTTTCACTGAGTCACATGTACAAATGGAAAAAAGTTGCACGTATAGCTGCCCACGAGCGCGTTATCTTGCTGCAAACACCAAAAGGAAAGGAATTAAGGCCGCTCGTCATACAACTAAAGATGCAAATGCAGGTTACCTTTACAAGGGACCAACGGAGAAAAAGCAATCTTTTAAAAACATTACGTTGTTTCATTGACAAGAAGGGAGATTAAAATATGGGCTCTAGAAACAATATGGCCAAGACCGTAAACAAAGAACAAATTTACTTAGGTCAATACTCTATGTTCTCAAATTGAAAGTAGTTTTGTTATTTTAAGGAGCTCAGTATAAAAGTATTTTCTAAGTAATTTAATTAAAACCTCTAATGCCAGAAGTATCACTGGAAGAAAAAGGCACAGTTGTGTTTGAAAGCAGTTCAGGAAGCTAATACAATGTTCCTTATTTGCCAGCTGATGGGTAATTGCTATACAGTCGCTCAACTGACATTAGAATAGCAGTAGCTATTTTAAAATGCAAATAGTGAGTTTGAACTTGACAGTGCTGTTTTGCTCCTTCTTCTTGTTTTCAAATTATACGCCTTGCGTTCTTTTCTGTAGGAGAGCAGAAACCTCTATGGAAGTGGAGAACAGAAACAGCCTAAGTGTTGTATAGTAGCCACAGATATCTGTGCCTTTTACACCCACGGGGAGAAGAAACCAGGAATGATACCCACGAGACTGCGGCTGGGGTTAACTTATCTTTCCATTATTAAAAATCACATACTCTTTCACCATGAAAAATGCAGCAGATTCAAAATTGCCTGGAAACAACTAATTTCATCAGAAATGTATTCACTTAACTAGATCACATGAAAAACAGTATTTCACCTTTTCATATACGACGGTTATTGTTGGCGCAGAATGCTTTCTGGATGTGACCTAATTCTCGAAATATTACCCCAAAAGGCGAGAAGTGCCAGAATTCTTAACGAAGCTTTTGTGCTGGGTGGAGGTGGGGGTGAAATGCGTTATAATTTGGTCTGCACTTCATGCAACCACCTGCCTTGGGCATTTTTAAAGTTTTTGATAAACGAGTATATAAAAGCAAAGGGCGCTGAAGCCATGTGGCTGTCAAGAGAGCCCCGACCCCAGGTTAAATCGACACATGGTGTAAGAATAGGATTATAATACCTCTCCCGTCCAGTAATTTCAGCTGAATGGGCAATCGAATGTTGTTGACCTGTATGAAATACATCGCAATTTACACGAGTGAACATGGGCACTTAAAATAATATTTAGGAGTGGACATTTATTCCCATGTATTCCTGTGCCCACCTATAGTCAACTTTAAAGTTTCATTATTGTGAAGGATCTTTCCAGAAGTTGCCAATATTCAGTCCTTAGAGAATAACCCTAAGACCAGTGTAAACGTGGGCCATGTGGCATTGTCCTCAAAATGGACCGGGAGTCCATGTCTCAATCTCGATTTAACGCACACCCACAGTGTCTGCCGCAAACAGCCTGGTTATAGCCGCAGTGCCTTCAAATATAAGAAAACAATATGCTCAGGAAGGAGTGAAACATCTTTACATGTGCCAGGCACAGACAGGAGAACAGCTCAAACCTTGAAACCTCACACTTGCAGGCTTCAGAATTCTCGCCTGTAATGTCACTTTCAGTGGAACTTTATTCACAAAAATAAGATAATGGAAATACCTCCTGATCTATGATAAAAGTTTATATTAATGAACCACAACGATGTCGTTATAAAGAATGGTTTCGATTTTTAATTCAATTTGTATTTTGAGCTATCTTGTTTCATTGGCGCACTTCTATTTATTCATATCCTTCTACTGATAAAAGTTACCATGCAAGGTATTTGGGAAGAAAGGAGGATTAAAAAAACAAATTCCCTACATCTAGAGGGGCTCTTAAATTATGAACGTGAAGAAATGCTAATCAGTGCATGAGACTACTGTTGATGTTTTTAAAGTGTCCGTCGGCCAATCACAGAATTAGAGCAGTGCACTTAAGAGGGATGGGGATGGAAAGCAAAGGATGGGTTGGTGGCATGCCATACGCAGACAGGAGGAAGTGAGCAAGTATCTTTCAGTAGCCAAATGATACACATCATCTGTAAAGGGCAAAGGGCTACAAGTACACCGTCCCAGAAATCAGGCAGATAATAAATGGAAGAGCAGATGGGGACCTTCAAAAACAACAAAAGGAGGGAAGCAGGATGATTTTCAGAGAAACACGCTAGTTTTGGGGGGGTGCCACAGAAAATTTTGGATTCCTTCTCAGGTCCTTCATCCAGGGTGAATACAACGAAGTCTGTATTATGGAATAGCTAACTAAATCATCATAAACTAAGAAATAATAAAAGGTATTGCAATTCGCCACCTGGATTCCAAAAGAGCACTTATCTAGGGGAACCCATTAACTGCCTGGTGAGTGTTCTATTACATGATGCCGTGTTTAATTGGGACATGCCGCTCTATGCTTCCTGACTCAATTCGTGCCCCTCCCGTTTCAACTACCACGACTCCAATAAACAATTCATGCTGAGGTCACCATCAGTTTCAACTGTACTGCTTTAAAGAACTGCTTTTTAGCCCTCCTCCTCCATGATCTTCTAGCAGCATCCATGACCGGTGCCCGTTTCCATCTTCCTGGCACACTCTCTGGTCACACACGCCCTTTCCTGGATGTCCTTGACTTACACTCACACTGTCTCTTTTGTAGCGTCCGTTCCATAACTCAGCCTTTAGCTTTCGGGGTTTTTAAGGACCGGTCTTGGATGCTCTGCTCTTCTCCCACTACAGTCACACCCTCAGCCACACCCCAACATGGCTTCAATTTCCTTCCCTAGGCACAGCGAAGCCACGAATTGCCTCTGGCCCTGTCGACCCAGAGTTCTCGAGTCCTTGATTAGTCAGTTGCCCAAACTTGTGGATGTTGAAATCATACTTCAAATTCCACATCTTACAAAGCAAACTCACGATCCTTCCTTTGAACTAGGTCCTCTACTGTCAGTCCCTGCTTCTGGGCACGGCGGTGCCCGAGCGCTGGCAAGGACAGGCAGACACATGGGAGTCATTCTGAGCACTTTTGCACACCACAGCCCCTACTCAACCCATCACCAAGGCCTGCAGAATTTCTCTTCTAATATCTCGGAAGTCCTTGCACTTATTCCCACTCTGCCGCCACCATCCCGGTCTAAGCTGCCATCTCTCCCCTGGACTCTAGCCCCAGCTGTCCCCGAGCCACAGCTGCTCCCAGGCTGCAACCAGAGCAAGGTTCACACCAAGCAGAAAACGATGTTACACTTCCCCCATCCCCACCACTGGCCTCACACACACGCTCCAGATCCTTCCGTGGCACCCGGTCGGGCTTCTAATGGGAAAAAAAAAAAAAAGTCAGTAACCTGCCCTATAGAGTCAGGTGTCAAGACCTCCCCACCTCTCCAGCCCCATCTCCTGTCAGGCGCTTTCTGTGTGGCAGCCACACCAGCCTTCTGTGTCTGTCCCTGGGACACTGGATGTTTTTTTTACTGGCCTGGAACGGCACTCTTGCTCCCACCTTCACGTCCCTCTGAAGCTGGACCACACCGTGGCTTCCCGAGGAAGCCACGCCGCCCGTCGGCATCTACAGCCTCGGGGCGCCACCGCCGCCGGGAGCTCAGCGGTGCCTCCTCCACCGCACAGCCCCCAGCGCCAGTCTCCCCGCCAGAAGGCGAGACCGGTTTCCCCCCACCATAGCACCTTCCCCTGCCCCTCGCACATGGTTTGCGTCTAGTAATTTTTACTGAGTTGAATATTATTGTGATCAAACAATTGTGCTACAAATGGCCAGAACTCCCACGAATGACCGAAGCGAAATATTGAGTCCTCTGGCTAGTAGTGCGCGCGTCAGTGGCTCCCGGTCACTCGCCGACCCACTGGGGAACCCATGCCCGGCTGCTCCCCGAACCCCGACTACCCTGGCTGGTCTCTCCACACGTCCCGTTCTCACTCATTCTCCAGCTCTCGGCGTAAGCGTTCACTTCTCATATACGGACGGCAAATATTTGCTAAGTGAATGATGACCCTAGTAAGCGTTTATTGAGTGCTGTAATTAGGTGTTAGGCCGCATACTAGGGCCTGGGGTTAGAGAAATGGATATGAAATGCCTTCTGCCATCAGGAACTCATTACCTATTGGGGGATCGCAGTCATGCAGAGAGACGATGAAAGCATGATGCAAACGGGATGGCAGAAGGACGCACCCCTGCTTGTGGGGTGACACACAGGGGAGTCCTGCTGCTGATGCCACAGAGCACGGTGGCAGGAAGGTACACATCTCTTACTTGGGGTGATCTTCTACTGGCTGTAGAACTTTCACCGCGTGACCTAATTGCTTGTTAGGAAGAAGGAAAAGCCACTAAAACTTAGCTAAACACTCTGCTGGGCTATTTGCAGATGAAATGATAGGCCCAGAGCATCGGTGAAAAGGCCGGGCTGAACTGCTTTACACGGAGTAACGGAAGGAGCGCGGTGCCAGTGGCCCCCGCTGGAGGAGGCCGAGCCAGGCTCCAGAGATTTGAGGGGTGGAGGGAGATGTATCAAGGCCCTGGGAGAAAGGGAGCTCCACCAGACATCCGGGCCTGGGCGTGCAGAGACACACATACAGCCGATGTTATACTGAGTTTCTTCAGAAAACAGAGGTATCGGTTATTTTGTTTCAAGCTGTTGTGTTCTAACATAAAAATCCTTCTTAAGTGAGGCTCTTTCATAATCCCATACGCCCTTTGGCCCCCGAGGTGAGTACATCTGAGAGAAAGGGGCACAGGCCCCTGAGAATTGCTGGGTGTGTGATCCTGGCTGTAGGAAGCACGTGGAAGCACGGCGAGCCCTCATCCTCCTTCTCGGGCCTTGCGTCTTTGGCATCTGTACTCCCTGGCAAGACATTCTTCTGCTTTAATGACAAACAGGAAGTCCTGCAAATTCCCCGGAGTTCCACCTCAGGGTAGAACCACAGGCAGGCTTTGTAGGAACTCCCGGCCCTGGTGGTGGGGGTAGGGGGTCTCCGTATCAGACCAGCTGTTCTGCTGTCCCTCCGAGGTCTCTAGGGCCCAGCACCTGTCTGACGCTCAACTGGGAATCTCAGAATTCCCACAATGGCGACCTGCTGAGAGGCGTGGTTGCTACGGTGACATCTCCCAGGGTACGTGAACCTTGAGACAGGCTAACCGCACGTGCGTGGGATGCAGAAGAACTGGCAGGCTGAATCACCTGGCACGAGAGATGCCGTGCTCCCCC
>PVJD01007509.1:0-83527 GCA_004026545.1 Mormoops blainvillei
AAACCGTTCAGTGTATGGGATGACTCTCCAACCAACTGAGCCACACCGGCCAGGGTTTACAAACATTCTTCTTTAAAAGGGAATTCAATATTCAGAAAGCAAATATTTGACATTGTTCTTAAACTCAGATCCAGGCTCGCACTTAGGGCCAGAAAAGCGGTAACACTCCCACTGGAAACACATGCCATCAAACACAGTTGATTTCTGCAGCAAAACATTTCAGCAGAAGTAAAGAATAAACATAGCATCCCAGCATTTCTGGTCAACTTTTGCTACCAAATAAATAAAGAGATATTTGGATTTTTGCATTATAGATAAATGTCCATAGACCTATACATTTTATGCCCAGTGGTCTTCGCTGCTCCTTTAACAGAAAGCAATGATCTAGGCTATATGATCAACCACATTTAAAAAGCCAAGCACGTTTACATTCATTCGAGAGACAGAGAAGAGCAGTTGCCGAAGGCTGGGCACTGGCCCGGCCCCATCAGGCCTTGGTGTTCCCAGGACCTGGTCCGGCCCTCACAGCTTGACCTTGGCCTTCCCTTGCTGAACACAATCCATTTCACAGCACACCAACACCAGACAAAGCCACTCTGAGGCCCTGACAGATCAAGACAAAAGCAAAGTCCCTCTGTAATCATATCTGTACTCAGACAAAAACAGTATTGTCCGAAACACAAAAAGACCAACATCCGCTAATCTGGGCATTATGAATGGTTGGTGCTTTTTTACCAGTCGTGGTTCTGCTGCGCTTTATTCTCTCCACTTTCTGGATAAGATTAGTAAGACACTGGATCATCGAGATGCCTACGCTTCTGACAGTATCCAACCCAGAGCCAAGCACTGCTTCCTTGAACCCTCCTCAAAAAACACCTGGAGCAAGACCAAATGCTATATACATCCTTTCTAACACCCTCTGATGGAGATGCCCCACAGTTCCCCATGAAATGTGTTCTCTGTTGTTGGCAACAAGTCAATAAACCCCATTTTGCTCAACTACGGGTTTATACTGTGGTCTTTGGGTCAAGGACTTTGACAATTTCTTTTTCTCCAGTGTAAGAATAGGATGACCAACCTTCTCCTTTGAAGACTTTAACATAGTTCTCAAGATTTACTATTTGAAACAAAATCTCTGGCTTATTATAACCTTCTTTAATGGTTTAAATTTTGGCTGACATTCTTTTCTTGAAACTTCATATCTTAAAATTTTGACATTGATTTAGACAACAGCCTTATGTTATTAGATTTGCTGTGTCAATTTCTTGTCAAAGGAAGTCAAGTTTTAAGCACGCGAAATGCTGCTGAGCCAACCAGAAAATATCAAAATATGTTGTATTACACAAGAAGCAATATATTTCTTAATGACCCCGAGGGATGAAGCATGAGAAAAATGTGTGGTTTAATGACACCAGATTAAAAGAGGAGTGAATTGAAAGTTAAAAGACTCTGAATCTACTGCTAACTTGCCACTACCTAACTGTACAACCCTGAAAAATGTCTAATTATATCTTATTTAATTACCCTACCTGCCAAAAAAATTAAGTAGGATTTGTTTTCAGATCTAAAGTTCTATGACTCTATGATTGGTAATTCCATGATAGGCCAATAAAACATCACCGCAATATATTATTAAATACATATAAATAAATATTCAATAGAATATTTTAATATCTCCTTTTTAAAAAATAAAATTTGATACTTTTGAAAGGGTCTTGACATAAGATCTAATCCACAAAGTACAGTTACTGCACAAGGGGACCCAAATAAAGAATGCCCTTAAATTCTGAGACAAATAATAGAAACTATCACTCTCTAAAACAAAAAGTACTGAAATTTAATATAAAAGAACAAAATTAGTCAGCTATGAAGACCCGCTCATAAAAAAAAAAAAAATTAACAAGGAGCATAGCATATTTCTTAAAATTCAGTTTATCTATTTAAGTTTTTACATATCATGTAAATTATAACCTTTGGATATATTAATTAATTTTATTCAGAGTAGAGATTTGCTGTAATGGAAGAATATACGAATATTGTAATTGCAGAAGCTTCTGTAGCAGTAGTAATCCTGGAAAACCACACTGAACAGCAGGGTTTGCCCACCCACTGATGGAAAAGGGGGGGGGAGGGGAAGGAGTCCCACTCTAGTAGAATCTGGTCTAATCGGACCTGTCACGGCATGGAGATGCAACATCTCTAGAGAAGATAAGTAAAACTAATAAAAAATTAGCTTAATTTGAGAGTTCTCTTGATAATATCTAACTTCTAATTTGAGTGAGCAATCCAGTCTATAAATCTGGTCTTCTCCTGAGTGTGCCAGCACATTAAGATGATGCGTGGAGTTCAATGGCGAGCATGGGTTATTCTCCTATCCTTTCCTCCTGAGAAAGTGGTACCCTGGTTTACAAAAGCAGGAAAACGTAACCTCAGTTAGTAGGAGACAGTTTCTAAGGTCTTGATTAAAGTAATAAAACAGCTTCAGCAATCACAAAGCTGAGGCTCAAAGAGCTCTGGGGGACCTTTTCAAGATGAACAAATCCATAAGGTTCAGCCTAAAGCCTCCTCTCAGGCTTTCATGTAATAAACGATTATTTACTAAATGCCTATTATGTGACAAGCACTATACCAGGCATTATTCTAAAGTGAGAGGCAGAAAAATAGCTGAAATAATATATTTTTTTAGTAACTTGATGTAGTAGATGTGAAGAACTGTGGTAGATAATTTTCGCTTGCAGCCTCATTTAATACTCTCCCAAAGAGATAGCAATTCTTATGCTTACTTTTCAGGATATAAAACTGGGAACTAGAGATTATTATTTCTACTTTGGATACTGCAAAAACTTCAACATAGCCACACCCAGAATCCAAAAGAACATGGGCTATCTTGTACATCCATCTTTACAAAGGATCTGCTTAGTACAGTACATGGAATTTGAAGGCTTCTACTCAATTATTGAGAATGTTCAGTTATTTATGGAAAATATTCTTACGGTGAATTCATAAGAAATTTGTAAAACAGAGCAACATTGATTCTTGAAAATAATGGAGCTTTCTTAAAAATCTTTTACAGCAAATCCTTTAGTAACATTACATTACTTATTTTTCATCATAAAAATAATTGCTTGAATTTCAGTTGCAATTTTGTGTTGAGCAGCTCTTTGTATTCTAAGAGAACTCATTAACATAAACATCTAAGCATTGTTTTCCAGGGGAAACAGTCTGGTTAAATTTAACTCGCTGAAGAGTCATAGCTTTGGTAAACACAGATGTGAATCTTCCTATGTTGAGTCTAATCAAGTTTCTAGTGACTGCAGAAACCTCCTTCCATTAAGTGGAGGGAGGCTTCTCAGTTGAGGATCATTGGCATTCATTTTCTTTACTGCTGATATTTGGGTTAGTCCCAGCGACACAAAATTCAACAACATGTTTTATCCAAATTGACTTCTGCCTTTCAGAATAAATCAGAAATCAATTGGTTTTAGCTGCCTCTCCCAAAGGACTGAATATTATGCAGCCTCATCAAAGAAGCAAATGCACTTACATAGCATTCTTATACTGTTTTCTGTGTCCCAGCAAGTAACTTAGAGATGGAATCACTTCTAAACAAACACTAATAAATCCACCTTTGGCACTTAACCATCCGGAAATCATGTTATGCCCTGTGAAGTTACAACTGCCTCGGTGTTTGAATTTCTGTATTTTATGTGGCTTCAAACTGAACAATAATTCCTACAAAGAGAGCTCACATAAATACATTTGGAAGAGCTGAGTTTTTTAAAAATAGATTTCCTAAATATAAACTATTACATACAATATAGTGCCCAAGAGCAGGACTCAGGGATCTAGCTTCAGATTCCAGCTGTGTGACCCTGAAAAAGCCACCAAGCTCTCTTAGTCTCTTTCACTCATCTGAACACTTGGGGCGATGCTTCTTAGGGTTGTTTAGTTTGTTTGTCTGTTTTAGAGCTCAGCACAGGGTCTGGTATAAGCGCCTACTTATTATAAGAGGTTGCAAGTTGGTGTTATGCAAGGGTGCTTCTGGGAATACAGACTGAAATGATTTGGGCTGAAATCCTCTTGCCTTGAGCAAAAACCATACCAGCTGGGAAACAAACAAACCAACCAACAAACAAAAACCTCCTGTTGATGAAATAGGCGGAAAGAAGTTGAGGCGGACTGTGGCGCTGAGCTGGAATTACTTCCCTGTCATAGAAGTCGCCAGCACGTAAAATTGCCTTTGTGGTTGTGAGATTTGGAGGCTTTGGGTGGCAACTTCATATTTGGGGTGAAATCAGGTGAGAATAAAGTTAGCTTTGGGCAAGAGTAAATAGCAGTCAAAAAGAACTGTTTGTAAAGTTAGGGCTAAAACTGTTAAATAGGTAAATGGTAACATACTCTGCATCAACTCATTTCCCACACTCCTCTCCTGATGGCAGGAAAGTATGGAAAGTGTGACTGGGGTCTATTTCACACTGAGGAAACACACTCAGAGCAGGTATCGTAGCTGGTCCAGGGGCACAAACATCTGGGAGCGCGGTGGCTGGTTTTAAGGCCTCCTATTTCATTGGTTTGCGAGCACAGCAGGATAGAAACTGCGGGGTTGGGCCCACCTAGGTGGCAGAGTGAGGGAGGGAGAAGCTCGGTGGTGGCTGGGGTGAAGGAAGAGGGGGCGCAGGACAAGCCCAGGGCGCTGCCAGGGCCGGGCAAGGGCACCACCGGCGCAGCTTGCGACAGCCCCGCCACCTTCCAACAGCGCACCGCGCTCGGGCTCCGCGCCGCGCTCGCCCCTGGCCCACTCTCCCGGGGCTGTGTCACTCACTCACGGTCTGGGAGACCTTCAACTCTTGATTGAGCCACTGGCACAAGATCTCCGACATGATTCGGCCTGAGCCTCTCAGAGCAAGTGGGGAAACCAAGCCCACTGGCTCGCTTCCTCTCGTTGCCAAGGGCAACCCGTTGCTAAGGAAGCGTATCCAAGCCGGTGCTCAGTGACAGGCTAGGAAAAGAGAAGCGACAGAGCTTAGGCGCGGAGGGCAGAAAATCGTGGCCTGCCCCCTACTGGCGGGTATGACTGCAATGTGCACAGGCGCAAGAAGCTCCTAAGGGCCGGAGGCGTGGAGTGTGTTGGGGGGTGGGGGCAAGTGGCCTCTAAGGGGACAGAGAAGTTAGCGAGGAAGTGGGTGGGTGTGCGCAGGTGATGATGCAGGAGAAGCTATGGACTGAGCAAAGGGTTCTTGGAAGGGCAGATAAAGAGTCTTGGTGAAAGGGGAATTTTTTTGTTTTTGCTTTTCATTTTGTTTGTCTTTTGAAGAAACTTATTGAAGATCTTGCTCTAAGGGCAGCAATTTGGTCATTGATTTACAAGTTGTCATTATTAATTGCTATATTGTTTTGGCTACCCAGGCAAGGACAGAATGTGTTTAGTTCTTTTTTATTAGTGCCAGACAGTGTCGAGCCTGACACCCAGTATTCAATGACTTTTTGTTGATGGTGGCAGAACTAACCATTCAGATAATTCATCTCTCTAAATTGTTTTGAGAGATGAATATTTAATGAGCTTTTGTTCTGGTCAGATTTTCCTTCCAGGTAATTATTTCAAATTATATTTTGACAAAGACTTTCACTGTGACCAAACCTGACTCAGTCCCCTCTGAGCCCTCTTCTCCCAGGGGCCCCCAAATGAGCTCTGTCCTTTGGCCCCTTAACTCAATTTAGCAAGAGTCCTGCTGGATCACATTAGGGAAAATTCCCCATCCTCATATCCGATAAAATCCCTCACCCCCACCCTTGATATGTGATCCCCCTGGCCTGCCTTCAGCAAGAATCCTGCCAAGCCAGTTTAGCTGGAATCCCTCTTACCCCGATGCAATTACCTCTTCGAAATTTTTCATCCACTGACTCCAACCTTGGCTATAAATCCCTACTTGTCCTTATTGTTTTCAGAACCCTCAATTTTCTCCCCTACTGTAAAACCCTAGTTCAGTGGTTCCTTAGATAAAGTCTTCCTTACCATTTTTAACAGTTGTTATAAAATTTTTTCTTTAACAATTTCTAAAGGTTTAGATGGAATAATGGAAAAAATATATATATACATACATATTAGGTATACATAAATTTATATGATAAAAAATAATGTACATATGTATATCACAAATATAAGGAATTTTCCCCCAAAAGATCTGGATACACCAAATTATGAACCTTTTAAACTGTAGAAACAATAACAATAGTGTCCTACTAGAACAAAGGTCTCTTAAGATTAATCTGAAATTGATCTGTGTTTCTTGATTGGATAACAGTTTAGTACCGTTTTACCAATGGCTGTACTTAACTGTTAAATCTCCCGTCGCATGAGTTCCCTCACACCCAGCACAGCAGGCATGGCTGTAGCGGGAAGTCTGAAGGAGATTTATTGCCAACAGAATTGGAGCCTGATACATTTGACATGTCTCACCTTAGAGTTACCCAAATTGGGAAGATTATCAGAATCTAAAAAGCTTCATAGCTTGGGGAATAGATCTAAAGAAGATCTATTCATAGAAAGCCCATCATCCCTGAAAGTTTTTCTAAGGGTCAGGTAGGTACCTAGAAATGGCCTGCAAGACACTCAAGGGCTTCTTGTCATTCTGGTAGTATACTTAAATTGAAGTCTAGTGCCACGTTTAGTAAGAAGTTTGAAGTTCTAAGTTCAGCCTGTAGAACCTGGAGAAGAGAAACAATGTTTTCTAGGTTGCTGAGAAACTTGTTTGGGGAAGGATGTAGATGACAGCGCATCAGACTCCTCAGTTGCTCCAGAAGAGAATGAAGGCTGGCGCTTATAGCCACTTGCAGATACGGCTTGCTATGCCCACTTCAAAGTGGAATATTTCTGTGCCCATCTATAGGAACTGTGTGGTTGTTGTTTGTTTCAAAGGGTTATTTGTAGAGTTTGTCTTTGGAAACCAGCTTCAAACAACATAATCTGCCAATGTAGTATTTTGGAAGATAAATTTAAATACAGGATTTAGATAAATGAAAATACAAACACTTTACAAAATTAAAGAAAAAGTCCTCCATTTCATGAAAAGAGGATTTTGTGTTTTTTTTTTGGCCCCTAAAGCATGCAACTTGAAAATGATCTGACATTAAACTATTAATAAAATTTTCGAGCAATGAATTTTACTCTGTGTTTTTTCTTGAAATTGCTAATTTAGTTATTAGACCAAATTTGACATTAAATCTATTGCTTTCTCATTGAAATCCCAGTTCTGGGCAAAGTTTCTAGCACTGCCCATGTTGGTATTTTGTGTAATATGATATACTCACGTGGCTTGTTTGTTCCCCCATATAGCATCAGCTGGAAGAGGAGATGATCAAAAACTGGACAGTTTCCCCTCAGTGCCTGAGAAAGCTTCCTTGTTGTTTTTCTAATTAAAACTTTCAGAATATTTAGTTCCTGCATCCAATTGTAACTACCACAGCAATTTTAAAACTAAATTAAAACATTTATTTTTAAAGTATTATCTGTCATTTACTTATAAATCTTTATTTCCCCTCTGTAAATAGTGAAGAGTGGATTGTAAAGAGTTACTTTGAGACCAAAAGTTATCCTCAAAATCATTCTGTGTACTGAAATGAATTGCAGCTTATTCTTTTAAGAAATAACTGTATCATTCTATCATTATTAGAATTTTACACTATTAATAAGTATAAGCTTTGGAACCAGACATGCCTGGGTCTGGATGTTTGCTTTTGATTTGATTAGCTCTTCCACTTCAGGAAAACTATGCAACTTCTCTGAGCCTCACTTTCCTTACCTGTAGAATAAAAAGATCCGTGTTTATTTGTCAGAGTTCTGAGGAGTAAATGAGAAACCGCACATATTAATACCTGGCTCACAATGGATGCTTAACAATTTTTTTTTCCTTTTCTCCTAAAGCTATGGAGTTTTTTCAGTGTATCACCAGTTGGCTTATAACTTAGATTTCCTTATAATATTCTTAAAAGTTTTTGAGGCAATTATGTTATATAGCTGCCTTGGTTTCATTTGTGACTAATTTAGTGTTTATGCATATGTAAGTCATATACACAGACAATTTTTTAAAAATCTTATTTGGTCCTCCTTGTATGTCTTGCATATATTTCATCGCCTCCCTTCTTATCACTTCTGATTGTTCTCTCATTTTCTCCCCTCAGCATGTTTGCAATGGCTTAGCTCACTCTGCATTCATTAATTCAACAAACATCTTCCTTAGTGTCCACAATAAACACTCAAGCTAGGGTGATTCTTCCCCTCCAATCATTCTGTAGAACCAGCGCAGTTTATATTCTTAAAATCCTTCTCCATTCCTCAGCTCAGACACCTTTATGAACTTCATTCACTAGAGCAGTGTTTACCAAAAAGGCATTTGACTTCTTAACAGGATATATAGTTACTTTAGTGGGTCACGCCAGAACTTTTTTATAAGGAAACAGTGTACAATAGAAGTGTGAGATAGAAATTAGGAGAGGGTATTTCTTTAATGTAGAAAGAGTAAATGAGAGGGTTTTGTGGGTTGGGGGTTTTTTAGGAAACATTTTTGGAGCCCCTGATCTGATAGATTAAAAACCCCACTGAATCCTTTATGACCTAGCCTCAATCCAGCCTTAACTGTAAGCCTCAAATTCCCTTTGCACAATTTGCTTACATTTCTTTACTAGGTTCCAACTTTCTCCTCTACATCCGCCCTCTGCAAAAAAGGCAGCTTCCTATCTCAGTCAGGCCTGCCTGTCCTCCAGGGTCTAGCTTGTCAGCCACCACCTTCACAAAACCTCTCTAATCCCTCCGTCTTTTCAATTCCTTCACCCTTCTAAATTCTTAGTACTTTCCTTTTAACTTTCATCCCAGGTTCTTAACTCTGACCAGTTACACACAGGTTGGCCAGGAACTCAGTTCTGCAATCTTTTGACATGTTTCCCAACCTTTTTTCATTAAGTGTGGACCCAGGCTCTCAGAAGAGGAGACAACAATTGGCTTGTTATTTATGGCAAGTAACAATAATGCTATGGAAGTTTCAAAATTCTTGAGGTCTTTTATACTAAAGCAGATATGACCCTTTCTATCATGTGTCTTATTTTCCAGGTCCACCTGATTTGTCTTATATGTGGAGCGTGTCTTTCTCAGGCAAACATTTAAATTTTCAAATTTGAAACAAAATCAAGTCAGAAAAAAACAAAACACTTGGTGCCAATTGGGAAAAAGTGAGTCATATGTTCTATAACTAAGAAAGAGAAACCAAAGTTCAGTTATCAGAATTCTTGCTCTAATTTCTTATTTTCCCATACTGAAGTTTTCAGAGAAGCCTAACCACACTATAAGTATCATGAAATTAGAGCCCTAAATTCATGCCTTACTCGTTCCTTCCCCAGCAAGTAATTAACATTACCAGTAAACCCTCTCAGTTTCGCTGACTGTAATCAAATAATTCTTATAGCAACATTGCACTTATACAAATAGCCTCTCAATTTTACCTTTCTCACAGGTTATGCTTTACAGCAAACTGGATTTTTATGTATGCCAACTTTTGCAACTAACTCCACCGCAGTTGCTCTGTGAAAGATATTTATATATGTTTTCCAGAGATTCAGAGTTTTGTTGAACTAATTCCTAAAGTCATTATCCTCTATACTTCTGCTTTTGATGGAAATCTTTCCTTATTTTGCTTCCAATGTTTCATATGTAGAAAACAACCTACCCTGTATTTCTTACTTCTAGTAGACTGATCTTCCTTCCCCAGGCCTTACTGTTCTGTTCCTCATACCTTATAATGGCAGTGGTTTCTTATTAAAAGTATATGCCAAACTTCCTAGATACTCCGTGATCTGGTTCTATTCTACTCAGTGAATCCCTAATTTCATACGTTTCATCGTGAATAACAATATACCATGCTAATTCCAGACTCTATTCTTTATGACCAGTTGTACCAAAGTCTACTCTTTAATTCAAGTCAGATTTCTTTTCTAAAATTATCATCAATAGCCCTAATTGACAGCTTTTTCATCTCAATTCCAGTGGGGTAAGGTGCACCAGTAGAATATTGGTTATCTGAATACATGGATTGCTTTTCATGTTTACACACCAAGAACCTAGAACAAATTTTCACACGCCCAAATCTAAAAGTGTGAAAATGGACTTTTCAAACAAAGACAATAAACAGCTATATAAAATGTTATAAATATTTTAGGTATTTTTTTAAAGATTCAGTTGTTGATAGCTGTGAATTTGTTGCCTTTTTAATGTTCATGGTTTTAATTTTTTTTCCCCTTAAATAAGTCTCTTTAACATTTACTATAATAATGGCCTGGTGCTGATGAACTCCTTTAGCTTTACCTTGTCTGGAAAGCACTTTATCTGCCCTGCTATTCTATGTGACAGCTTTGCAGGGTAGAGTATGTTGTAGGTCCTTGCTTTTCATCACTTTGAATACTTCTTGCCGGTCCCTTATTACCTGCAAGGTTTCTTTTGAGAAATCTGCTGACAGCCTTATGGGAACACCTTTGTAGGTAACTTTCTGCTTTTCTCTTGCTGCTTTTAAGATTCCCCCTTTATCTTTAACCCTTGGCATTTTACTTATGATGTGTCTTGGTGTGGTCCTCTTTGGGTCCAACTTGTTTGGGGCTCTCTGGTTCCCTGCACTTGTATGTCTATTCCCTTTGTCAAATTAGTGGAGTTTTCTTTCAAGTAAGTTTTCAATTTCACGCTCTTCCCCTTCTCCTTCTGGCATCCCTAGGATTCAGATGTTGGCACTTTTGGAGACGTCCCAGGGGTTCTTAAGCTTATCCTCATTTTTTTGAATTCTTGTTTTTGTTGTTGTTGTTGTTGTTGTTCTGGTTGAATGTTTATCCCTTCCTTATGTTCCAAACTGTTGGTTTGAATTCCAGCTTCCTTCTTTTCTCTGTTTGTTTCCTGTGGATTATTCCTTATTTTACCCTTTATGTTGTTGCTATACTCAAGGACTTCATTTCTTCCTTTATGTTGTTGCTATATTCAAGGACTTCTCTGAGAATTCTGATAAACCAATGTTTGTAACTCTGCATCTGATAGGTTGGCTATCTCTATTTCACTTAGTTGTTTTTCTGGGGTTTTATTCTGTTCTTTCATTTGGACCATTTTTCTTTGTCTCCTCAATTTAGCAGTCTCCCTGTGTTTGTTTCTGTGTATTAGGTAGAGCTGCTTTTACTCCCTTTCTTAGTAGTGTGGTCTATGTAGGAAAGGCACCTGTAAATTGCGTGGGCAGAGCCTTAGGTAATTGCCAGGGCAGAGCAAACTGCTTCACCTCTTTATGGCTGTGTGGAGAGGGTTCCGAGAGGGGACAATGACACCGCTTGCTTTCTGGCAGTTTTGCTAGTACTCACCCTGTTTCCAGTCACTTTATCCCCTTCTCGTGTATGACTGGCACCCTCCCAGCTGCTGCCCCAGTGGTGAATCCCAAAGTGGGTGGATTGTGTATGTACTAAGACCATGCAGGACCTTTAAGCAGCAAAAAGCTGGCAGTTTCTTCTACTGCCCCAATCCCCACTGGTTTTTACAGACAGACATAACAGGGATCTATCTTGCTGGTGCTGGAACCCTGGGCTCTGCAGTTGGGCTGGATGCTGGGGTCACTCACTCCCAAGGTATCCCTCTCGTCCATTCTGCCACCACCTTTCTGTGCCACACCGCCTCTCTGCCCATCGCTGTGACTCCACCCCTTCTACCTGTTTGGATGAATGTGTCTTCTTTAAATCCTTGGTTTTTGGACTTCCATACAGCTTGATTTTCTGATAATTCTAGGTGTCACTAGTTTTGAGGTCTGGTTATAATTCTTTCCATGGTTGTGCGAGGAGGTGAAGCATGTCTACCTACACCTCCATCTTGACCAGAAGTCTCGAGAGGAAACTCTGTTATAAATATTTTAAAGATATAAATGAAAATATGGATTTAATATGTGAACAGATGTGAAGACACAGCAGTACAACGGAAACTATTTTAAACAACAACAACAACAACAAACAAATGGAAGGTCTATGTCTGAAAACTCTTATGACTAAAATATAAAATTCATTGGATAGACTTAGCATTAGATTAGAGACTGCTAATTTAAGATAAATGAACTTGAAGTAGGACGCTAGAAACTATCCAAACTTAGAGTAAAAAATCTGAAAAAAATTAACAGAGCTCCAGTGACCTATAAAACAATATCATATAATTGAAGGTTCAAAAAAGGTGAAAGAGATATTGGGGCAGAAAAAAACCTTTGAACACACAATAGACAAATATTTTTTTAATCTGATAAAAAAAAAATACTTACATAGCTTTCAACCAAACCCAAACAAGAAAAACACAAAGAAAAACTACACATAAGCTCATCACCAAATTGTCATGTTGTCAAATTGCTAAAGATAATGATTAAGAGAATATCTTAAAAGTATAGTGGAAAAAAAACATAGATTACATATAAGAGAAAAGAACAATGGGAATAATGACAACTGATGGCAAAAAAAACAGTGCAAACCAGAGGACAATAGAATATCTTTAGAGTACTGAAGAAAACTTAAATCTATAATTCCATGTCCAGGAAAAAGAATCCTTCAAGAATAAGGGCAAAATAAAGGCATTTTTAGATAACAAAGGTAAAGGAAGTTTGATGCCAGCAGACCTATACCATGAAAATGTTAAAATAAACTCTTCAGGTTTAAGGAAAACGATACCAGATGGTAACTCATATCTACCTAAAGAAAGGAGGAACATCGGAAATGAAAAACGCATGAATTAATACAAAAGGCTTCTTTCTTGTTTCTTCTGTTTTTTAAAGGAAACTGGTTAAGGTATATAATAACAATGTATTTTAGTGTTTATAACATATGTAGAAATAAAATATATCCCAACAATAGCACAGTGAACATGAGGGGAATAACTATAATTGTATTTTTATAAGGTTCTTAAAATAACCTAACATACTACATAATATTAATTTAAGGCATATACTAAGCACTAGTTATCTATTGAATCCTTAAAGCAACCCACTACATTTTTTGAATGATATAGCTTAAGGTCTGGTAGAGGAAATTGTGGAAAGCAAACACTGAAGTCAACAGAATGCAAGAAAGGAGGGAAAAGGGAATGAGAAAAAAAGGGGGCGTATAAAATAAGTAGTAATATGATAGATTTAACCTCAGCTGCATCAATAATTATATTGTGTATAAATCAACCAAGTACTTCAATTGAAATGCATAGATTATCAAATTGGATTTTTTAAAAACAAAACCCAACTATATATTGCTTAAAAATGCATCTTAAATATAAAATACACTGAGGAATAAAGTAAAATTATGGAAAAACACCCATTATATAAACAAGAAAACGAAAGTAGCAATTGATTTCTGACAAAGAAGACTTCAAGATAGGAGTATTACTAAAGTTAAAGAGAAACACTAAGAATATATATATAATCATCTTATTTTTACACACCTGAATAACAGAAGCGAAAAATAACAGGACTAAAAAGAATTAAAAGGATATAAAATTATAGTTGGAGATTTTAATACTTCATTCTCAATAACTGATAAAGTAGATAAAGTGTTCATTAAAGTTATAGAAAACTTGAAAAACACTGTATCAACCAAATTAACACAGTTGAAATTTATAACACAGTACTCTCAAAAATATACTTTCACTGCTGACTTTGGAAGGAAGCAACCTTTGAAGGCCGATTGTTTAACTACATGGTAATACAAGTATAGCTAAAGATATTGTAGGAGATTAAGTTGACTCTGTGATGACTCTGAAAATCATATGAAGAAAGGTATTTTCATTTTTCTTCCTACCATGAACTGAATTTTTATTAAGATACATTACACTATATTCAGTGAAGCTTTCATTAATTTTTCAAACTTCATCTGTTCACATTTTTAATTTTTTATTGGTTCCCTTTCAAATGTTATTAAAAATTAACATTTCATAATCTATTCATTGGATTACAAAAAAGTTTACTGTTATGTGATATTTTTATTTCAAGAAAAATCACAATACTGATTTTATAAGAAATATGATATTAGAAGTAAAGACATTATATATCTTGGAAGCATTTCAGCCATATATCCACTCCATGAAATAAGGTATACTATAGCCACATTTCCTCTTGATTATTTATTTTTAGGGTGTCTTTGAATGGCCAGAGCAATAATATAAAACTATATTTCTGTGGAATGGTTTGTAAAGCTGGAATGACTAATTCCCTTTAATTCAGCAAGAATGAAGCATGTATGTATGCTTCATGCTGGGTAGCAATTTCTAGACTCTTGAATTTGATCAGCTGGGAATATTCCAAAAGCAAACTTGATAGCCAATGTAAGGTTGCAAATTTTTATTTCTTACTTTTTAAAATAAAAACATAAAAGCAGCTGTGGCTGGCATTCCGCCGTGCAAACCAAAGGGTCACTCTATCGATTCCTAGTCAAGGTACAGGCTTGGGTTGCAGGCCAGGTCCCCAGTAGGGGGCACTCAAGAGGCAACTACACATTGATGTTTCCCTCTCTTTCTCCCTCCCTTCTCCCCTCTAAAAATGAATAAGTAAAAATAATTACCAAAGAAAGAATGTTTAAAAATAAAAAGAACATAAAAACAAACACTATGTCTTCTCTGGTCATCATTTCACATAAATAACAGACCACACCAAAAGAAGTAGGAAGCACAAAATCTGAAAATGAAGAAAACTCCTTTAAACTGAAAAATATGCTTTATGAATAGCCCCCAGTGTGTCATAATAGACTTGTGAACGTCTTTACAGATCAGACCTACTATTGCCAAACTCTATCCCAGAACCTGGCACCTTGATACCTTGGCAGTACCACTTTAGTCTCCATGTGGTTTGCAACCCTTCCTCCCAGGGTGGAACATTGGAGAGCTGGAAGGTAGATGTGTGTGTGTGTGTGTCTGTGCAAAGTATCTGTGGGTGCCTTTTTCAGCCTATACCAATTTCTTCTTTTAGGATATCACTTATGTTTCTATGCCCTCTGAAAGAATAAATACAGTGTTAGATTTTGAAGGAAATATTTTTAAGCGTCCATGGAAATTACAAACTGGAATAGAAATTGATCTTCTTGTATGAAACCTATAGAATCCACTCTAACAAATTTCACCCGAGAACTCCCCAATAGAAGAAAGGATTGCCCTTCGTGAATCACATCCCCAAGATAAAAAGGGTTCCCTTCGGATTATGTGACTTCTGGGACACTGCTGAATTCTTGTGATGCTAACCTGGATGCTTTTAAGTCATGCTTTCTTGAATTGTATCAGGAAGTGAACCCCAAAGTAAGGTCTGTGTTTGCTTTGGGTATAGCAATTTCCATTATCATATTCCTGCACATCTGATCTGAGTATGTGATTAAATTATTAAGTCTAAAAGTTTGAGAAGATGGACTGGACCCAGCTGTACCAAAAAGACATCCAAACATTTAAATGAAACATGAAGTTATTATTAGTTTCCTTACTTGGTCAACATGCGTTGTAGTTTATGAAGTTAGTAACAGATCTTCAAAAGTTTTATTTACTCTAAACCACTCGGATGTGACAAAGGCAACCTGTGATGAGATAATAATGAAAATGTATTTGTATTTGTTAAGAAACTTGGTTTTTTATGCCTAATTAGTTTTTGGAAAGTGGAACTCAATGTTCAAGCACTATTAATTAAAAATATCTACCAGATGGATCTATTTTTATGCTAAATTCCTGCTAGTCTCACCAAATAATTGCTATTAAAGATGCTTAGTGCACCTGCAAAGCAAGGGCAAGATTTTAACAGCTACTGAAAAATTAATGATTGTAATGTATGCTAACTTAGTGACAATGTGACGACCAATAATTATATTAAATTTTATTACTTTGAAAGTACTTTTATTTCATTAGTCAGGCAGAATTTGTATTTTGACAAAAGGTTCATGGGGACAAGTCCTCAGCATATGAATTTAAATAATTTGCAAGTCAAATAATGGAAATCTTATCAGGAAACCATCTTCAGTGGAAGTTTTATATTTGCCTTTCCTTTCTATTACTCTCAATTTCCATACCGTATTCTTTGATGTTGATAAATATATATACAACTATGCATATGTTTATATGTGTGTATGTGTATAGAACATTGCACAAAAAGTGGAAAAGCGCGTCACTGTGCTTATTTCTAGTACAGGTTGAAAATGCATGAGTATTTGGAAGCATGATTGCTTATAAGCAGAATACAACATCATTATATGAGAAATTTATATGAAATATAAACCCAACACCTATCATTGAACTTCAAAGCTGCTTTGCTTTGTATCTTTAAAGTTTTTGGAAATCAGAGCCCTATATTAACATGAGAACCACTGGAGACCTGAGGTCAGATTTTACACTTTATTCCACTCACACCATAGTTACCTGTTAATATCTCATGAGAGATTGGCAGGAATGGGGTGCAGGAACTTGTAGCTGAGTGAGTATGATGAAAAGGATTACCCCAGAAATCAAAGGGGGTCTGTTACGGGGATGGTGGGAGTTCACAGGCAAACTTTCATTCCACCCAAAATTTGCGGAAAGTTAAGTCTAACCTTTAGGGGCCCAGAGGTACTACATAAGGGAAAAATCGAAAGTGTTCTGAATAAGATATAATAGTAAGACTCTCAGAGCTGATATCTGTTTTGAACTACTTCGAATGACTCCATGGGGTGTGGTGTGGAAAGGGAGCCAAAAAATTTTCTGGTGGGCAGAAAAACTTGATGATCAGCGATATAATAGAGCGGTTTTCTGGTATAGCCACAAATGGAAGAGTGAAAGACATGACAACAGAGGTAAAAAGGAAAAGCTGATCAGTTTTTAAAATTTATCCAATTGCAGTATGTTGGTGACTTGGTGTTCTTCTTTTATGCCGTACTTATATTATGGAAAAATATTATGGAAATAGCTAGTGAGGGAAATATCCAAAGATAGAGTGTTTTGATATGAGTAATTTCTTTTGATAAAAACTTCAGTCATGTAATCATGAACAACAGTAGAAAATGCCAAGCGACTGAATTCCATGTAATATGGATCCTTGCAGCTCCTCACTGTTTCTCAGTGAATGCGCCATCCGCCCGGGCCGCCCCCTCCAAACCGTCAAAGGTGAGTCCACTGGCAGGTCAGCATCTAGAGAAGACTTAAGCTGGTTTCATTTCTGGATTTAACCAAATTAAACTTCTGAGTCTGAAAAGAAGAAGAGGAGGGAGAAAGGAAAGAGGATGGGGTGAATAGGAGAAAAGGGAGGAGGGAGAAGAGGAGGAGACAGGAGCAAGGAAAGAAAAAGAAAAAGAAAAAAGTAGAATGCAAAAGACAAAAGATCTCTGTGATTTCAGCAACTGAGTTTGTATGATTTTTGAAGCTTAGCATGGAAGCTAACCTGCTACACTTTGTCAGTTGTAGGTGTTGGGGAGTTCAAAAAGAACATCAATTTGCCAACTAAAATGTAAAGAAAACTTCATAAAGAAAACAAAGTATTTGGATTATATATTTAAAATAGAGTATAATAGAGTGACATTCTTATAAAATACTCTGTGTCCCTTTTGTTGATGTAACTATGATTTAATACATTTTTAGACATTGCAGTATTTTTAGTAATTAACTTGAATTTCAGGAAAGCACAAAAGGAGGTAATTTAATTTTGTAGCTGATTTACCAGCAATTTGAAGAACTAATACTGAAAAAGCTTTAGTTTCAAATGTTTGTAAATTTGAGCTTTAATATGTACAGCTTAATTTTGGTTAGCAATTTAATCATTAGGATAAAATTGCAAGCTTAAAACCTATAGGAAATTATAGCAAAATTACTTGGTTGGCTATTAAAAACCCATTAGAAATTGTTATTGCATGAGTTAAAAAGACTTATGTCTGTGTTGAAAATAAGGAGAAACTGTTGAAACCAGAAGATGTATTGGTGTTAGATAACATATAAATATAAATGCCCCAGCATATTTCAGTAGTAAGAGTCTCTAGAATGAGAACTTTAATAGCTATACTAAAAACAAAGTTTGAGAAGTTACATTTTCTTCTGCAGCAAATATTTTCTTTGAAACAAAACATCAGGATGAGGAAAGTTTTTTGTGAACTTGAACCAGCAGTACTAGGTTGGTGTTAAAGTTTGTTTTGATGACTTTCTTTCAAGAGCCTACATAATTTGAGGGAATGAATTACATATCTCCTGTGTCAAACAATGAAAGTTGCCCCTTACTTTGTTTTTTCCAAAAATTATGATTTGATGTTATTGGTAAGTGCTTAGGTTTATGCCTGAGGGCCCTTTGGTGATGGATATATGGAAGATAGGGACACCACTGAAAAACAGAAAAACGAAAATGTTTTTGAGCTTAAGAGACTGAGACAGTAGAAACAACATTTCCAATATATGTTGCAGGCTCCAGTACAAACTGCATTGAGAGCTGAGGCAATCAAAAACTACATGAACAGAACTTAAGTCATAAGCAATGAAGAGTCTGTCTGTGGAAATGGTGAGAAAAAAGTAGACAATATAAATAAACATAATTAATATCAATTAAATAAAAATTGATCTTCCAAGAACCTAAATTTAGTTAGAATGTCTATGAATTTTGAAAATCTGCCTTGATTTATTGTCTAGATTTGAAGGACTTGTTAATGAAACGTTAAAAGAAAAAAAAAGGCTTGTCTTAATAAGCTGTTGCTGTAGGAACTTAGTTCAAGAATTCAGTTCTAAAAGCCTCCTTCAACTATGAGCCCATAGTAATCAAAACAGCCTGGTACTGGCATAAAAACAGACACATAGATCAATAGGACAGAATAGAGAGCCCAGAAATAAACCCACAACTTTATAGTCAATTAATATTTGACAGCGGAAGCAAGCACATACAATGGGCTAAAGATAGTTTCTCAATAAATGGTGTTGGGAAAATTGGACAGATATGTGCAGACAAATGAAATTAGACCACCTTCTTTTACCACACACTAGAATAAATTCAAAATGGATCAAAGACTTAAATGTTAGACCCGAAACCATAAAAATCCTAGAAGAAAACATAGGCAGCAAAATCTCAGATACTACTCATAGCATTTATCAGATATATCTCCCCAGGCAAGGGAAACAAAAGAAAAAATAAACAAATGGAACCACATCAAAATAAAAAGTTTTTACACAGCAAAGGAAATCATCGACAATATAAAAAGATAACCCACAGAATGGGAGAAAATATTCACCGATACATCTGATAAGGGGTTAATACCCAAAATTTATAAAGTACTTACAAAACTCAACACCAAAAAAAACCCCCAAAAAAACCCCAATTAAAAAATAGGCAAACAACCTAAATAGACACTTCTGCAAGTAGGACATAGGGATGGCTAATAGACTAATGAAAAGATGCTCAGTGTCACTAATCATCAGAGAAATGCAAATTAAAGCCACAATGAGATACATCTCACACCGGTCACAATAGCTATCAACAGTAAATCAACAAGCAAGTGCTGGTGAGGATGTGGAGAAAGGGGAACCCTTTTGCACTGTTGGTGGGAATGCAGACTGGTGCAGCCACTGTGGAAAGCAGTATGGAGATACCTCAAAAAATTAAAAATGTAACTCCCTTATAAGTCAGCAATCCCACTTCTAGGAATGTATCAGAAGGAACTGAAAACACTAATTTAAAAGAACATAATCACTTATGTTTATTGCAGTGTTATTTGCATTCACCAAGATCTGGAAGCAGCCCAAGTGTCCATCAACGGATGAGGAGATAAAACAACTATGGGACATTTACACAACGGAATACTACTTGGCCATAAAAAAAGGAAAATTTGACCCTTTGTGACAGTACAGATGGACCTGAGGAACATTATACTAAGTGAAATAAGTCAGCCAGAGAAAGACAAATATTGTATGATTTCACTCACACGTGGAATCTAACGAACAAACTGAACTAACAAGGAAAATGGAGACAGGGTCATAGGTGGAGAGCAGATGACAGCTAGTTGGGGGAGGAGGTTAGAGGGTGGAGGGGTTGAGCAAAAAAGAAAAAGGACTCGTGGACATGAACAACAGTGTTCCGATTGCTGGCGGGCGGGGGGCGATACAGGGAATAAATGGCAATGGGAAAAAATACAATGAAGATTAAAAAATTAAAAAAAAGAAATAGAAGCATCCTGCAAGAGTCCTCTCTTGCTCAGATCCTTGTTCTGCCAAAAACAGTTTTCTGTCTTCCCCTGAAGCGCTGTTGGTGTTACCTTCCATGCCAGATGAAAGCACGTGAGGGTTTTGTAGGAAGAATCAATTTCTGAAGCAGTTATCATTTCCTTTGGGGTGTAAATGAGAGAAAACAGATATTAAAGTATTCAGATTTCTTCCCTGAACAAATTTGCCTTAATTTGAAAAAGATACTAACAATGAGGAATAAAAGAAATAAAAACTGCTAAACTCTTTAATGAAACTTGGCCTCACGGAGATCTTACAACTGCCTGAAATGAATATTGTCGAATGAATGAAGAGCATCTAATACAAAACTCCATGCCTAATAGGCACTCAATTACAGTGAATGAACGAATAGAGCCAGTGATGTGCAGAAAGCAAAACAAAATTAGAGTCGTTCCCAAATTAAATAATTTTCAGAAAACAAGGTTGTTGAAGATTCAAGGTTAATAACTTCCCTGCAATACAGGGAAGGCGGGAAATAACAGTAGATGACAGGCTTCTTCCCCTAGCCCAGTATCTTTTCTTGATTTCCATCTCTGTCACTGCCTGCCTCACCCTCCTAAGCAATCAACGATGAAACTATAGATTTGCGCTTTTATTCCACCTTCTCTTCATTGCACTCATTGAGGCAACTGCCAAATGCGACTGAATCTTCTCCCCCAACAACCTGTAAAACCAACATTTCCTCTGCATTTTTACTGGCACTGCCCTCATTCAAACACTTTGAACCTCTCACTTCCATTACTGCGATAATCTCTCAAATCATTCCTCAGCTTCTAATTCAAACCCTCTACCAGGGGAGTCCAATTTTTTGGTGTCTCTGGGCCATACTGGAAGAAGGGTTGTCTCGGGTCACACATTAAATACATTGCAACACGTAATCACACATACACACAAAAAATCTCGTAATGTTTTAAGTAAATTTATGATTTTGCATCGGGCCGCATTCATAGCCATCCTGGGCCACGAGCCGTAGGCTGGACACCCCTGCTCAATCCATCCTCAAGAGTGCTAGCAGAGTGAACTTTTCCCAACATTTTTAGTATTTCACCTCATTCTCTTCTTGCAAGTCTGATTTCTGATAAATTGCTCTCAGTCCTCTATAGGTAGGATGATTTCCCCCTCTGGCTGTTTTCAAGATTTTCTCTTTGTCTTTGGTTTCCTGCAGTTTGAACATGATATGCCTAAGTGTGTATTTTTTTCATTCCTATCCCGCTTTATGTCCTCTGAACTTCCTGAATCTATGGTTTAGAGTCTGTCAATAATTTTGGAAATTTCATGGTTGTTATGTCTTCAAATATTTCTTCCACTCTGTTCTCACCTTCTTCCCCTTCTGATCTTCAGTATGTTTCTCCTTTTGCCATGGCCCCCAGGTTTTGCATGCCGTCTTCTTTTTACAGACCCATCTTAAAGCTCACTAACTCTTTCCTTGGCCATTCCGGTGTACTAATGAGCCACCAAAAGCATTTTTTATTTCTACTGCAGTACTTTTGTTTCTTTCTTTTAATTATTTACACTGTTACAGTTTCAATGTTTTCACCCTCCCTTGTGCCTCAACCCCGGCCCAACCGGCCTGATTATAGTTCTTTTGATTTCTAGCATTTCATTGAGACTCGTGGAGCTTCTAGCTGTGTTCACACTGCCCATCTGTTCTTTCCTGTTGTCTGCTTTTTCCATCAGAACCTTTAGCATATTAGTCCTACTTATTTTAAATTCCCTGTCTGATAATTCGAATATCTGTATTATATCTGAGTCTGATGCTTACTTTCTCTTCAGACTGTTTTTCTTACCTATTAACATGCAAATTTTTGTTGAAGTCTAGACATGTTGATTGAGTAATAGGAACTAATTTTTTTTAAAAAAACCCTTTAATGTAAAGTTTTATGTTAATCTGGCTAAGAGTTGAGGTATATTTCATGTTTTCTACGGTTCAGTGCCAGAGGGTTCCAGTCCCTCTAGCAGTTTTTATTGATTCACTGCATCACATACAAATACACCTTCTAATTGATATCCACGTGACTTAGGGCAAACATTGAAGGCAGGGTGAAAACAGACATGAAAACACACCTACCAAAGTGTCATTCAAGAGGAGCAGGGATTAATGACCTTTCAGCAGTAGGGACCGAACAGCTTTATTTCATGTTGTGCCAGGGAAGCTGTTTGCTGACCCTGTGTCTATTAGCCACTGATCCCTCTTGCTCCGTGAAGCTGTTTTGCCGGAGGAAAATGCTCCTCTTCTTGTTCATAGCAAATTCTTACCTTCTCAGCTTCTAACCTTTTTACCTGTTTCTCGTTTAGCACCTTTTCCTAATCCAGCATTTTCCAAATCCTTTCCTTCTTAATTTATCTCCTACACGGTATTCTTGGAAATCCCCTGTCCATCATACATTTTTTTTCTATTAAAGAAGTAGTTTCAGTGTAGGATTTTCTTATTATAGATTACCATATTATCAAGAATTGTGTCATAAAATTCATATATGTTAATTTAACAGATTATTTTTACTCTATCTTCTTTAACAAGTGCTTACCTACTTTCAATTAATTAAAGACAGAATTATGTACTCTTATTTTGCAGACTAAAAGATATCAAGATATATATTGAACTATTATGGTATAAAAAGATATAAAAATTGCTTCTACGACCTTAAGTATAAGATTCTTGTATTGTATACTTGAAACCAATGACTTAGCCTGTTACAACTTTTTTTTTACTTCCAAAAGAAAGGGGGTGGGGGTTTATCCTGATATTTTCAAATATTCTTCTCAGATTCCATATTGCACTTGTAGAGAGTCTTCATTCCCAATAAGTAAATGCTGGACTATAGTTTTCATCACTATATTCTTACTTTAACACTGATGTTTGAGGTGTTCAAGAAATCATTACATGGATATGCATTTTAATCTGAAATTTTCATATCTTCTATAGAAACCTTAAAGCAAGTTATAAAATAAATTTTACAGTTCTTATTAGAATATCACATTTTAATATCAGTGTTTCTTATGTTTCTTTTTTGGCATTAGCATATCATGTACACTTGAGAGAATATTTAATTGGCAGCTTGACAGAACTAATTAACCCCTTCCACTCTAAACATATAAAATGCTAAACATAAGGAAATATAACCATTTTTAAATGATAATAAATAAGGTAAAAGAAAAAAAGATATGTGTCATCATATTCCATATGTTAAAATAAAGAGTAGTTGAAATTCAAAATAAAAAGAAAGCTAAGAGCATAAAAGTGAGTTATATGTCATTGGGGGTGGGGGGAGTTCATCTTAGACATAAGCCTTGGTAGCTGGGGAGCAGGGTGTTGAAGCTTCTGAAAAGAAAAGCTGTAACTGAGCCCCTGCCACAAAGCCAGTGGCCTGAAAGTACTCCTTCATGGGCTAAAGGACTCCACCCACCACCTCAGATAAATACTAAGAAAATGTATCTTTTTTTAATCTTCAGAGAGCTTGAAGTATGGACAGAGTCATCCCCCACCCAACAATAAAACAAACTTTGGGACAAGACTACATGTCAGAGGTGAATTTATACAGTGGGACAGTAGGAACATCAGTGGTGCCAGGGATTAAGGGGGAGAGAAGGGTGACTAGGGAGCACAGAGGATTTACCGGGCAGTAAAAATAGTCTGTACGATACTGTAATGATGGACACATGACAGCTTACATATGTCAAAACTTATAGGATGAACCCTAATGTAAACTGTGTACTTTGAGTGATAACAAACCCAAACAAACAAAAACAGAAGCAAAACAACTTTTCTCCATACAACATGTACTTGAAAATGAACCAAAGGCATACACAGTATGCAGGTGGGACACAGTATGCAGGTGGGACACAGTATGCAAGTGGGACACAGGATACAGGTGGGACACTGCACTTCTATCTGATCAATGCGTCAGGGGCAAAATCACAGCAGTTACAAAATGTTTTGAACCGAGCAACAATTACAGTGCCACATATCAAAATTTGTGAGATGTAGCTGTGGACAATATTTACTGCCTTGAATATGCTAGCAAATAATTTGAAAATGAAAGAGCTAAGTTCTTTCTCAAGGAATTAGAAATAAGCAGCAGGGTTTTTTGTTTTTTGCTTTTAAAGAAAACAGTGTGTTAGGATTGAAATTAATCATTTTTTAAAATTCAGCTGATCAAATTAAAAGAGTTCATGGCATATAAGGAGGTCTCTTTTACTGTGAGTTATAGCTATTTAAGTGTAAGGAGGTAATGAAAATATATTTTATCAACTTAGGGTCTGGAGATCTGTAGCCTTGTTCTTTTTCTTTAAATGACTAAGTTTTGTGTCTTTTGTGGCAACTTACTTCCCCTTCCCAACCCTGATTACTTTATACGTAAAATGAGGAGTTGGGATGCAAAGGCACACCTGGACCTGTCTTTGTGGGATTCTACTTCCCCAGGGCCTTGGTGGGGGACAACAGTTTGCCTGACATAAAATCCAACAGGAAGGCTGCTGTTCTCCTATGGACCTGTAGTGCTTGCTTGGTAAGCTGGAAGCTACGAGACGTATGGAGCTACATCTATATAGTGCATGGCATCATCATTCTCATTATTATTATTACTACTAGCAGTAGTTGTTGTAAAAGCCGTTGGGCGAAATTCATAGAGAGGAAACTCTGGCTGCTCTCCTGCTCTTACTTTCAGTTTGGCCACAATTACTTCCTAACTGGATTCCCAGAACTAAAACCAAAAGCCTCTCTATTCCTTACAATACTTTTTCTCAGTAAATTTTATAATTATCTCCTGTAGAAGTTCCAAGTTGCTGGGCAACTTGTCCTATAGCAAACTGACTGATAACCATCTTGTTAAATCAATATCATGCTCACTCACAGAAGGCGATTCTGGCCTGAAAGAAAAGTAAGGCGGGCTCTTTCATTTCCCTTACAAGTAGAATAAAATGTAAAATCCCTTCCTTTGTCAAAGTTAGAGCAAAAGGTCACAGTACATTTTTGCTCGTCATATAGAAGAGTCTTTCTTAGCTTGCCCTTGATCTTTCCCCTCTACGGCATTGAAAAGAGGATGAATGAGAGCTGGGGACAGGATATTTGAGGAAGCACTTTTCCTCCCTTCTCTCCCACCTGCTCTCTCAACCAAGGGTGTATCTGAGACCCCTGTACTGCAAAGTCAAATCTATTTTCCTAATAATACTAAGACATGTTTTCCTCACTCTCATTTTCCCGTGAATGTACAGTGGAGCTTCCCAGAAGCTATATGCCATGTAATGCCATAACAGATTGAAATATGGAAGAATACAAGAGAATCTAGTTGTCTCCTATTAAACCAAAGGTTAAAAACACTTGTAAAAATGCAAAACAATGTCACTCTTCCTACAAAATATTTTTGTCTTTGAACATATACTATGATATAAAGATATCATATCTTTATAAAGATATGATATTTATTTTCACTTTGTGGGTTTATTATTTTTAAAAATAAATTACTGAGTGACCATGTTAAAAATTCTCCATTTTAATTCCAAATATGGTAAATATTAACTGATAGTAATCCACATAAAGAAAATCTCTTTATAATATTCAAGAATGTAAAGAGGCCCCGAGACCAAAAGTTTGAGAACCACCGCTTTAAGCAGTTCTGTAGCTAGGAGGAAAGCCTAGGAAACAGAGGAACCTAAAATCCGGAGAAAAGGGCCCGAGGCTTTAACCTGCCGAGCCAACTCAGAGGGCAGGATAGAGCCCTTGCAAAACCTCTGCCGACATCGGCAACAGTTCAGAGTCAAAATGAGTGCTAAAGGATCTCTTTAAGGCAATGTGAGCAATACATGAACTCTTCAATTAACTCAAAATAGGGTATAAGATTCGTGCCGTGAGCTCTCCACAATCAAACTGGAAATAATAAAATAAAATAAGAATTAAGTGTAAGTGAGAAAAGAATCCAATTGGACCCTATATTTTTAATACTCTGTAAAGACCTCTTACTGTTATCTTAAAATATAGTATTTTTTTAATCCTCCATGAATTTGTGTGTCCACAGGGTTTGGGTGGTTGTGTATGTGACATTTGTGTATTTGGCGTAAAGTTTACTGTTTGGAACCTGTTGCACTGTCATATAGTCCTGGATGGGGATGTTAGCATAGACCGTCCAGGTTCACAGCAGAGGTTGTGGAATCAGGCAGCCTGGGTTTGAACCCCAGCTTTTCAAGTTCCTTGATTTTCTCATCTGTAAGATGGGGTTGATACTAATAGCCACTCCATGGAGTTGTTATAAATTCAAAATGAGTTAATGTTTATTACTACTTGATAAGTGTTTGACGCAGTGCTCCTTAATGCAGTGCCCGGTCTGCAGTAGGTGCCATATGCATGTTCAGTTAATAAATAAATAGAGCCTGTATTGCCCAAGTGAGACGCCATGAACAAGCAAGGACTGGACCAAGAAGCAAACACAACTTTGAGAGCAGATCAGAGGGAGTTACTAAGAAGCAAAAACAGACAGCATGAGTGTGCTGGGGGTTAGAATGAGCCCATAGGCAAATCCCACACGCAGTCATCGAAGCTCAACCAGTCAAAGAGCCTTCAAACTGAGAGGGGAATGGGGTTGGTCCAAATAAACCCTCCTGAGAAATGCCTCACGGAAATCGAGCTTTTCTGTAAGATCTGAGGAGACTTTGCCTGTACTAGCTGACTTTCTCAAGTGCAGAGGCACAGCCCTCTGAACCCAAGCATTTATGCCACCACCTATAAAAAATTGCCACCACTGCTTAATGGCACGGCGTTCAAATCGCACACCTAACAGGTAAGCATTTTCCATTGCTAGATCACTTCTGAATGCTGTCCCAATGCACTTAAGGAATGTGCTTTAAATATCTTAAGGTAGAAAGAAGGTGGAGACTTTTTTTTTTTCCAAAATCATGCCACATTTTCCCCCAGGGGAAATTTAATTAAATTTGGGGGTGGGGGGCGGGAAGGAACTTTCATTTACTCTGGCATTTAAATTAATCTGTTCTAATCTCAGTAAGTAATCCAGATGCTTTTGAAAGCACCCTTGTTAAGTACTTTATAATACTTAAATTTTAATTAAATGTACTATTTACTTACTAAGCTTATTCAAAAATAAGGTCTTGCTATGCAAAATTTATAATTCAGTTTGGCAGTTATGGTGGTAGAATTCTTTCTTTACACAACAAAGGCTTTTAACTATTGTGTATTCAGAAGCAGCTCATGGGTTTAATATTTTAAAGTGACACAATTTTATTTGATGTGGTTAAATATTTCACAACGGATAAACTTCAGGCGTCCAATGGAAATTCTTTTGATTCTATGAAGCTTTAGATAGTTGAGGTGGGAGGAATTATTCTCTGAATGCAAAGTGCCTAGTGTCTGTTCCATTTAAATAAAAGCTCAAGTCACCATCTTTAAGCTTGTTACACTACTCCAGAAGGGTCGGAGTAAACTTTTGGAAAAATTAATGCTCCAGTACATGTACTTAACACAACAGGAATCCAGTGAACGTACTGATGGGGACATAATGGGTGTCCTTCTTCTAGAAGCAGAGGAGCACAGTCTTTCAAGAGCTCTAACAAATTGCCCCTCTCTAGTATTATTATTATATATATTTTTAATTTTAAGAATATATTTATTAACACAATATATCCAAACTTCCAATTCAACATGTAACCAATATAAAAATGTAAAACAAGTACTTTACATTCTTTTCTTTTTTTGGGGGGGGGTATATTTTATTGATTATGCTATCACAGTTGTCTCATTATTTTCCCCCCATTAACCCCTCCACCCTGCACCCCATTCTATCATCCTCACACCTCTTAGTTCATGTTTATGGGTTATGCATATCAGTTCTTTGATTTCTCAGTTGAAAAAGAGAGAAAAGGCATCCAAATTGGAAAGGAGGAAGTAAGATCTGATATTATATAAGGAACCCTGACGGCTTGCAGAAGGGAGAGGCTTTTCTTTCTCTGTTCCTCTTAAGGAGCAATGGGAAAAAGTCCAGTAGACATATTTGCTTTTGTTGAGAGATGAACTTGAACTGAATACCTGTACTTTTTGGTTGACATCTCTGTGGAGAGTTTGTGCATGAAATACAAGCAACAGAAAGATTATGAAGGTTATCGACATGCCCCTTGATTCTTTCAAAAGACAGCTTTTATAGAGAGCTCAATCATGAATACATAGCACTGGAAGAGAAAGTTAATTTTTCGAAAGGCGGCTTTGAGAAAGGAGATTTCTGAGCAGAGCATAGTGAGTCTTCTGCCTTCCATGTCAGTAGACCTATTACCAAAAATGACGGGCCAAAGTCAGTGCAGCATCCAGCAGCCCGAAGATCCCCGCTGAGTCAGAACTGAGGCTAGATGGTGCAGATAAAATTTTTGTCACAGCGCTTGGTATGTAGGGAGCCCTCCATAGCAACAATAGTAGTGTACGGTTAATTTCTATTTTAGAAGGTAAAGTTTACAGGAGTAACAGCACTTCTTTCCCTCCTATTCCCTAGTGGCCCTTTCACCTCCCTCCTTGCCTAGGTGGTGTTAACTCATTTATTTAACAAATGTTTATTGGGTGCCTACTCCGTGGCAGGCACTGTTTTAGACACTAGCTGGCAATGGTGACCTTCACCCGGGCCTGGAAGACAGTGAAGGTCAGGAAGTCACTCCCACCCATTTGTGCTCCAGGAAAGGGTTCACAGCAGAGAATCATTCTCCCTCTCATGGCTTAGGTAAGACTTGATGAAGACCCCGTTGTTTACTTACAGCAAGGGCAGACCCAGAGCAGTCTGGGTAAAACACCCACTAACCTGAGCTGATCAAACTTTAGGTTTCTCTCCTTCTCTCGGGAATAAGGGAACTGGACTTTGGTGTACCCTTGAGCATTGGAATATGGAATAACCTCTCCTTCCTCCCCGAATGACAAGAATTGGCTAGCCTCAGGTAAAATAGTCACTGACCAACCGTCCTATGGCTCCACCCGCACACCTCGCTTCCCACACTTGGTCTAGTCTTTTTCTGCTCTCTATCAGAGAAAGCCCTCACCTGTCTGACCTGCGAGGCACTAGCAGATCCCGTGGTTGGAGGGTTGCCCCCTACTGCAAGGGTTCCGCTCGCCTCAGCCCTTCTCTGCATTGTCACAGTCCTCCTCTTTCCCTTATCGAAATAATCCTTTTGAATAAAATGCCTCCTGACTGAATTGCAAATTTGTTTTTTATTTGGCAGGCAATATAAGCAGTAAACAAAACAGACAAAACCCCTGCCCTCATCAGGGAAACGGACAATAAGGGTGAAAAAAGCACTTATGTCCTTACGAAGTTGCTTAGGAAAAAAATTAAAAATTGTAAGTAAGGGCGTTTTAAAATATGGACAGGTAGTTGAAAGTTTACGTAGGGTGGTCTAGGAAGGTCTCTCAGCTTCACTCACAGGTTGCCACTCTAACAATCTGGGTATATTTCCACCCAACCAGCATTTTTATGCATATTTATATGTTTTTGTAAACACTCTTTTAATCCTCAACTAAAATTTTAAAGTATATGTCATGATTTATGTAATTTCTTTAATTTTTAGAAAACTAATATTTTTACAAGTTTTTCCTATTAAAACAAAAGTGGATAAACTGTTTATGTACAATTATTACTTCACATTTTGACTTGTTGCTTTGGGACAAGTTCTCAGAAAGAGGTCAAAGGGTATGAACATTCTCTTAATACTCAGCTAAAAATTGTTTCCCAGCAATATTGTTCTGATTTACTTTTCCATTAACAGCACATGAGCGTAGCTTTTTCACAGCAACTTTCACAGCATTTTTTTTCACAGCATTGAGGAGCCCATTTATCAAATGGCAAATTGGCAAAGATTAAGATAGTGAGTGGACTAGAAGGAGGAAATTTTGTACATTTCAGGAAGACAATTTGTCATTTTCTGAAGGGACTTTAATGTATACAAGGACATTAGAAACAAGCATATCATTTATTAATTAAATCAGTGACAAGTTTTTCATCAGAGAAAATGGAGAGCATATGCAAAAATGAGCATTTAAGGATGTTTATTAAGGTGCTGCAAAACAGTGAAAAATAGAAGCAACTTAAATAAATCAATTATTGAAAACAATGATAAAATACCTGCAAAATAAGGCATTATTAATCTAGTAAAAGTGTTGCAGGAAAATATTTAACATGAAATGTTAAGTAGCTATTAAGTAAAAAAAAAATAATTAACATAGGAAATTTTTTTGGATTTTTAAAAAAGTATGCGTTAATTAAAAAAATAATAAGTATGAAAAGAGATACCAACAGTAAGTAGCTTTTGGGTTGTTTTTGCTTGTTTTGTTTGTTTTTCTCACTATGCTTTATTTTTATAATACTTGATCATTGTAAAATACGTATTTTGAAGGATGGACAGATAAAAGCCTTATTTCTATGTCTATAAAACTATACTCATAGGTTCAAAAATTTGGCAAAATCCATTATAATTAATATTAGCACTTTACATAGTGTTTTTTTCAATATCGATCAAAGCCATTTATTGTAATTAGCTTTGTTTTTATTCTCAGGAAAATGAATTTCCTCCCTCAGCTATATTGATGTGTTGAATTTTGTTATCACGCCTTAAACTACAATTACGAGCAAATGCAATGCTTTATATTTCACATTAATTTGCCTCATTAAAAGTTATAAAATAAAATCTGACAGCATTTCCATATGTGGGCAGTTCCATGTATTTTACCCTTGCTAAACATGAATTGGCTTTTTAAAAATTAAAAGGTTTAAGAAAAGTTTTAAATGCATATAAATGTGTTCCTCTTGGAAGCCCATCTAAACAGTGCGTCTCTGCCTGCTCGTTTTCCCAGCGCGGCCCCTCCCAGTCGGATCCGACTATCGCCAAGTCAATGTCCCCCTTTGCTGCTGCAAATGCAGCCCGTTAACCAAGGGCAGCCACGCCCCCAGGGAGCTTTGGAAACGCAGAATTCCCAGCCCTGCTCAAGGCCTCTTGAATGGGAATCCAAATGCTAACATTTGAGAAGCACTGACTCAGGAGTGATGAAAATAAATGCTTTCAAGTTCCTTCTACTTTTTTGTTGTTTTCGATTTAAACCTGACCTTGAGGGTAGAGACAACTATTACAGGACTATTCTACCCAGCTTGAAGTGAATTTTATTTTTCAAATGTCGCTGCATGATTTCAAACCAAACAAATCAAGATAAAGTTGAAGCTTCCCTGGAAAATTCAAAGTGGGGAAGAAATCTCAAACAGGCTTTTGCCTAAGTATATCTGTCAAAATGAGGTCTATTATCCACGTGATATGATTCTTTCCTTTTATTCACAGGCCATATCAAACAAAAACATAGATCCCTTTAAATAAGCAGTTTTTACATCATGGTTTATGAATGACCTGGTCTGCTGCCAGGACTTTCTTTTTTGGTGAAGGTGGCCTCTTGCAGAACTACACTTTAAATAATATGAATATTTGGACTAAAACAATTCAGAAAAATAACATGACCATTTAGCACATCTGGTGGAAAATAATATCCCTGGTTTGAAAGAACAGATGGAAAGTTTTCTCCTGGAAATAAATGTTACTAGAACTGTTTCTTCAGTCCTTGCAAGAATTTCACTATGTGTACATCTGTAAACAGAATTACAGGGTAAAAAGAAAAGAGCCCACAAGAAATAATCACTCTACTCATTTAACCTAGGAGGAGTAGATAGATAAAACTCTCTAAAACAAACTCTTCCACTGAATGTCTTTTCTGAGATGCCTGTGAGCATTCTGAGAAGCTGGAAGTCAGGTAACCATAAATTCTTTGAATTTCCTCTTTTCAAGAGATGGGGTCTAATGCCCTTCTCTTTGCAACTGGAGTGTCACTGAAACCGAGAGGATGCAGGGCAAGTGACACTGAGTTACCTTCAGGACTAGGTAGGAAGAAACCATGCAGCTCTAGTCCTGCCTCTTAGAACCCAGGCTGTTTGGATGCTTCCCAATGAGCCGCTCTTCTCGGGGCCCAGCAGGCATGATGTGAGAAGCCCAGGCCATAGGGAGGCCATGTGCAATTGCTCTGGGTGACACCCCCGCTGAGAGCCCTGTGAGTGAGTAATTTGCTGTCCATTGCTGTTGATGATCAATGACTGGGGCCCTAGCCAACATCTGACTGCGATGACGTGCAAGGTCACAAGTGACAGTCCCCAGCTGAGCCCTTCCTGAATTCCTGATCACAAAATTATGGTGAAATAAAAGGGTGGTTTCAAGATGCCAAATTTTGAAGTAATTTCTCTTATAGCAATGGATAAAACACCAACAAATACCCACAATCTCTACTGTAGAAACCGTGTTTTTTTCCTTTCCTTTGCTCTCTATTGCCCATGGCACCAACAGTCACCATAGTATTGTGTGGTCATAACTAACGTGACGATCTGTTAAAATGTCATTTGCTGAACTTCATTTGGTTTTTCAAATCTTACTAACTCAATTGAGTTGAGTGACAATCAAAATGAAGTTAACGTTGTTACTGTTGCTAGGATTGGATTTGTAGAATGAAGTCATTAGCTTTGAGTACTTTAACCCATGAGAAAGCTAGGTACAAGCTAAAAACAGGATTATCTAAGAGGTGAGCAAAAACTGACGAACGAGAGAAAAAAGCATTGTTGGCTACTTCTGTAGAAGGATTTTCTAAATATGATATTGTCCCACAATTTGTTCCAGAGCCAAAGTTATCCCCCCCACCAAGAAGTTTAACAAACATTTATTGTGTGTATGTGAAAAAGATAAACTATTTTCAATTACTAAAATGTGTTGATAACCAACACACAGCTAAAAGAATTTCTGATTTAAAATAAAAGTTTCTTGCTTAAGTGGCAGGTTCGTTTCAGGCCACCGCTCAGTATTCTTGACTTAATAACTGAAACATCAGATGTAAAGACCTCAGTCACTTTGTGCCATTTTTAACAAGAGTCTCTATCTATCTCTCCTGCCCCTATAGGCCAGCTTTATTCATCTACTCGACTGTCTAGATATAGGATATGCTACAGGCTTACAATCTAAACTTGTTTCTTCTTTTGGCACTCACCCAGGCCCTGCTTAAACTGGGCATGGGAGTCCCAGATATTGTCGATAAACATGTGTGTTTTTCAGAGCTGCGGGGTGAAGGGACTCCTGGATGTCATGGTGGCCAGAAGATTCAGAAGTACTGATTTCTTCTATGTGCTCCCATACCCTCTTCTCTCCATGAGGGTCCTGTGGGATTTGCACATTCAATGGGACAATGACAGATGGGACATCAATTATTCACTTTGCTGTTAGTTGGGCTCCTGCTTGGTACCATAGTATAAGAATCCCCCACCGGATTGGAACATGCAAGTTAGGCATAAGGCCCAGGTAGTCCTCTCTTGTCCCCACAGGTCCCCGGGTCTGCTGCCAAGTCTAAAGCAATGCGAGCTCCCCAGGGTCTAAGTGATGTTTAAAAGAAGAAGGAGGAGGCTCGGTGACTAGGCCCTTAGGTTAACTTACCCACCCTATGGCCGGTAAGCAAGAAAGTAGAGAGAACCAGAGTGAGGGCAGGATTTAGGTTAACGCTAATTTACTTCACCTAAGCAGACAGAAGCTGGAGGTCAAAGGCTGTGAGAGGCCACCATGTATTCTCACAGTGGCCAGGCTACCAGGGAAAAATGAGCAACTCCACTCACATTGTCACCTGAACTTTCCCGCAAGATCATAGCAGAGTAACAAGAGGAAAACGGGGAAAGAGAAGTTTCTTTAACCTAACTCAGGTTGGGAAAGCTCTTTTACCCTATACACTTGTGAAGCAAGAACCGGTATTACCAATCCTCAGCATCATCTGGTAAATGAAGGTAAACAAACCTACACGGCACAGTTGTGAAAACTCGCTTTGTTGGCAGCATTAATGTCTGTGATGATTTAAACTTCAGAGAGAGTTTCTCCGATTAAAGCATTGATCCAATGATAAATCAAATCATATTTTTTAAAAGAAAGTGCTAAGGGGTGCATATTTGTAGAAGTGAGTGATTTTTATCAGAGACGATTAATTATACTGCTCATACAATTAGGTGATTGGTGTTCCTAATGGGATATGCTGTTTGACCGACGCACGATTTACCTGTCTTTGCGCTTGTCCATTTTCTTCAGTCTCTCTGGAATCTAATCCAATCGGGCTTTCGTTATGCTTGTCCCCTAACAGTTCTCTTATCAAGGTCCCCAACGAATGCCCGGTTGCCAAACTCAGGGTCTGATAGAAGCCACGGGCTGCAGTACGGTGACGGTGATGTGTGGCGTTCAGGCGTGCAGAGGACCCGAGGCAACCTCCAACCTGGAGCCCTTCGCTCGGTTCTTGTGAGTTGCGGAACAGACCCGGTCAGTCATTCGATGGGACCTTTGTGGTGCGGGGAGAAGGAGGAAAAGGAGGATGTGGGAGTAACTCAGAGCTAAGAGTCAGTGTGGCTGGGATGGCGTAGGGCAGGGACCCCTGTGGTAGTAAAGCTGTGCGCAGATAACCCAGGGTCTTGTGCAACCAAAGGTCTGAGGTTCAAGGGAGGTAGGAGGGAGTCCTGCGCAGTAACGGGAGATGGCCCTCATTCCCCTGCTTCATGTCCCCATGAGCCACCTCCACCGGAATCGCACTCCTGGCCCCTCTCTGCCTCATCACTCCTCCCCAGGAAATGAGAGCAACTAATTTGGAGAGAGAACTGAGATGATATGTCACGATTCCTTCCTTCCTCTCTGGATCTTTCTTCCTGCAGAACACACTTGTCCTGCTCTGCTCTCTCGAGATAAATGGGGTTGGCAGCCCCTGCAGGGGAGGTCTACATTTGTCCAGCTGTGCCAGCGACTGGGGGTGTCAGCCTGTCCAATTAGCTGAGAGAGTATCAGCCAACCTATGGGCTGGTCAACACAAGCTAGGCTGACCCATATTCTTTCAGTCAGTAACCTTCATTTACCTAAGTCCTCTGAGTTTCTCAAATAGAGCAGGAAAGAAGGTGTTAATCTACTAGTCATCTCAAATCTCAAGAGAGCCTAGAGGGCTCTCTTAATAGCTTTTGCTATCCAGTCAGCAAAGCAACATGGCAGTGGAATGAAGGGGAGTGTGGAGTTAAGACAGGGTGTGTTCTGTTGTTTGTGAGTTTTTAATGGGACCTATTACAGTATATTGGTAGGTAACAACATTATCCAGTAGTAAGGACAAATAATAGAAGGTACAGGGGATATATGATAACTGCGGGAACAAAGTCCCTCCTCTCATTCGATGAAAGGGACACATGGAATCCAGGGCACAGGTGGAGTGATTGCCCAGAGATCAGAGCAGGGACCGCGGCGGAGAGCGCCGCTCCGCCGTCGTGCGCAGTGAGAGGAGGTACCCAAGTCGCCTTCTGACCGCTGTCATTCCTCAGTGAGATGAAGAAACCAGGTCTTCCGCTGTTAAAGTATGGACTGAACCATGAACATCTGGGTGGAGGTTTGTAGATTCTCTTCAGCAATAATTCAGTTTCACCTGGCGCCTTTGGGATTTCTTCAGCTTTCAACTAAACCTGCAGTCCCTTCCCCTGTTTGGATTCTAGTCTTTCCAATTTTAATTTTAATTCTCCTGTCTGTTTATTCTTATTTTAAATAACTTTAATTTAATTTAATTTTTTTTTTTTTGCAGATGTAGGATGGGTAAGCATATAAACAAATACAGAACGAACGGGTAAACAGGTAAATACAGTAAATGCATATAACCATAAAATATAGCTATTCTTCACCATAAGAGGATTTATATTAAAATATATAACAGGAAAGAAATTCTGCATTCCACTGTATTTCCCTGAGTGGAATTTTGAGGGCAGCATAGTCCCATTTGCAGATCTTTGCTTGCTACACAGAATCAAAGACAAATTTAGCCATCTCTTCAGCATCCTGACCCTGAACCTGTCTCAGAGGGTCTACTTAAACTACAATACTTCTTAAATAAAAACTTGGAGTGATAAACTCTTTACTCTTCATTTTGATAAGACAGATGCAGACAGGGAATGGACAAGAAGTCTGTGTTTTATAATATACAAAACAAGAGAAATAATTTTGAAATGCATTGTGACATCTGTCAAAGTTATGTGAATAAATCTTCTTTGTTTCCCATCCTCTTGTGCTAGAATGCAAATTAATAAAGTAAAAAGTAAGAGATTAATGAAAGTGACAAAACTGAACATTAGTTCTTAGTTGCAAAGTCAAAAGTGTTAAGGGACAAGTGAAAGCAAAAGCAAAGTGTGGGACAGTGAAACATCATATCCCTTTAGGGACAGCAACCATCTAACATTTATATGATTAATATAATTAATCATCTGTGATAAAAAAGATTGTATCTTGTAGGGGAAGGATTTTAAACAAAGGTATTTCCTGGTAGGAAATTTATGACCCCAGTGGAAGGCAAAAGGACTCTCAGAAGCAAAAATTAAAACAATGTACTTATTATTACTAATTACTAGAAAAGAGATAAAGGATATACTCAATTAAGATGCCATCTTCTTATTAATGAGTTAGAGCTGAAGTTGCAAAGAGTGAACTCAAAACAGAGATGACAAGTATATTGAATATGTAAAAAATAGCTTTCAATTTACAGTTACCTTAAGTTCAGATGCTAACTCTCTTGATTTTGAATATGACTAGCCATAAAACAAAAATGAAAAGAAATGCAAAAAACGATACAATAGAAGGATAAAATAATCCAATTGTCTAAATCTTGTTTGGTTCTATGATATTCAAATATCAACCATAATCTGTAAACATTATATTCTATGTTGTCTGTGTGTCTCGTGCTCAGGTGCCTTTGACATTTGGTGAAGTAGTCATACGTTAAACATGACAAATGGGCAAGGTAGTTGATAACTTACACTCCACTGAACCACAATAATGCATTTTTCTTCCACTTTTAGGAAAAAATACACTGTATTTGCCCCATTGTGATACCTCATAGGCACACTTCTACTTATAGGAGTAAGTGTCCATTTGACCTTGTCAACTTTTCTAGCTATTCCTTGTAAACATTATTTTTTATTCTTCTGGCTTTCATTGCTTACGCATCAAACCTCTCTATTCCACAGCACATCTATGACTTGATTCTGCCTTTAGCATTTTCAGGAAACAGGGATGGAGGTGTCTTCAGTAACAACTTTATTCCCACTTGAGGACGTGGCTGCCTCTCTGGTCAGTGAAGTTCTCACGTGGCACCTTGATTCACAGAAGGTGTGCTGTGGAGGGTGATGTGAACACATCTTCTGGCTTCTTATCACAAATTAGAGGTGGTGGCATCATGCCCAGGAAGTCTGCTGTGCACCAGCCACAGAAAGGCTGAGGGGACAGGGCGCATGGGCAACAATGTGGGCCGTTCTTTCCAGGGCAAAGTAGTGGCTTGGGAAGAGAGGTCAAGAGGCCAAAGGTTGGACTTGTGTAATTCAGTTCATCTGAGTCTCTGCTTCGGAGGGCTTCTCGAGATATACCTTGAAAATAGCTTAAACTTTATGTGAACTTTCTTACTTGGAAACAAGATGCTGGGGAAGATTTCAGAATGTGTACTGTCAGACAGGCCTGGGTTTATGCCCTCATGCTGCCACTCACTATCTCTGGCTTTGGGCAAAGCACTTGTGTTTTGGGCCCTCTCTGCTCAGGTGTCAGAATGCGCGCCCATGTGCTCTCCCCTAATTTCGTTCAACTATTCTCCAGGTTTGGTCTTTAGGAGTAGCTGAGCCTTTCTTTGCCCCAAAGGTCAATCAGTTGACGGTAAGTTCTTGCCTCCTGCTGGAAGTTGTTTTAGAGATGAACATGTTGTTACCCATTTCTGGGCAATAAGACACAAAGGAGGTCAGCCTGAAGAATTATGGGGACATTTTCTTTTGCTTTTTGAAGAGATCGATGGGCAGAAATAGCCCCACGTGCCAGTGCTTATCACAAGGAGGATGAGCTTTTAGACCTGCAGCAGCTATGTTGTGGGCAGGAAGGGCGAAGCTAGAGCGACCAAAGTCCACAGGCCGAGGACGGCAGAAGGAAGTGGTGCCGATCGCTGGGCCCCGGGAGACATCCCTGAGCCAGTGCACTCACAGAGCTTGATGCTTCCTATTGTGGGAAACAATCCATTCTCTCTACTGCATGAGTCAGTGGAATTAGGTTTCCTGTAGGACTTGATACCAAAAACCTCTTGACAAATATACCAACTGGGTAAAGTGGGAATTTGAATACCTCCCTCAGAGGTTTTTGAGGAAAGAATATGAGGGTCGGGCGTAGACACTTCACACAGCGCTTGTCCCACGCTGAGTAAGTATTACTGTTGTTATCACTGACAGCCCTATTAGTAGTGGTGGTCTCGGACCATTTTAAGGCAAGACAGTCCAAACTAGAGAGGATAAGTGACTTGCCCGGGGTCACACAGTGAACAAGCAGTAAGGCCGGGAACAGGCTCAGATTTTCAGACTCCCTCAAGACTCCACCATATGCTTCTCGCCTCCTCGTGAGACCTCCTCTGTTAGAAAAGTTTCTTCATCAGGCTGCCATCACACACACGGGCCTTAAATTGTATAGAGTTTCTTTTCCACTTTCTCAAATGATGGAACACTAGCCAGTACTTTGATTTAATTCCTCCCTCCTTGTAAGAAATCTGTTTTACTTCTCAAATCTTCACAATCATCTTCACATTCTCTCCTGGCAAAGTGGTAATGCAAAGAAAAACTCCCAAAACTTCATTTTAAGAGATGGAAAATTAAAGGCAAAAAAAGTTACAGGGAAATAAAGGCTATTGTATTGTGTTTTCTCAGACAATAAGTATTACGTGTTCCTGGCCGCCAACGCTCTTCTTTTTTCATGCCCCTGTGTTTTCTTACAATGAAAAGAGACCGGAAAGCATGGAGCTTTATCCCAAGGGTAGAGCTTGAAAAACTGGAGAAGCTAGCCCTAGAATATTAGGGAAGAGACCACCTCATGTCGTACCCCATTCACTCTAATTTCCTAACTTCTCCACAAATTGAAGCAGCCTGTAATTGTTCCTGCTGGTGTCAGAGATGTCTGGAAAAATTTATTTCCCATGAGTTTTGCTTATAATACACTGAGCTGCTTTGATTTTTATGTTTTGTCCTGGCCTTATGGTTTCAGGATGAGACCAGTTGTTAAACCTCACAGCATTTCCTAGTGAATGTGTGTTCTGCAAAGAAACAAAGGTTTCTCTGTCAACTTAGCTATGTGTCAGCGTGCGGCAAAAATCGTGAAATGTGGCCTACTGCTTTTGTAGACTCATCTACCAAAGAAGTAATGTTCTCTCATTAGAATTTTAAAAATTGCTTTAGAGACTTAGGGCCTTGGAATTGCCTTAGAATTAGAAGAAACAGAAAAATGCTGTTTCTCTAAAATTACCCAAAGCCTCTCTAATTAAATAAGTTAATGTGTCCTCATCCCAGTTCTCTGCAATTTCAGATTCAGAAATTCACTTTGCACTGCCCCACGCCAAGCAGGAAAAGTAAAGCCTGCCTGCAGAGCAGATCACTTTCATTAATACAAGGTGGAGCAAAAGTAGGTTTACCATGGTTTGTATGAAAAGTAACACAATAATTCATAAATAATAATACGAGAATAAACTCTGCGTTTTCTTTACTCATAGCTGTAATCCTACTTTCGCTCCTCCCCACCTTCTGCTCGCCGTGGTTTGAATGATTGGTCCCCCCTCGGTCTAGTCAATCTCAGACACATAGTCTAAGGTAATACTGGTAATGCCGTTCTCCTCAACAGTGGTGAGCCTGGGCATGGGTCTGTGGTGCAATTACAGCAAATGAGACAGGAAGAAAAGTTGGGCGGTGGTAAGGGAAGGGGGTATTCTGGGACGTATGAGATACAGAGATTGTATCTGAGGTGGAGATCCCCAAAGGAAAGCCTGAGATGTGGATTCTTGTAAAAGGTGTTTCCTGAGAATGCGCTCTCTGGAGAATGAGTATAAGAAGCAGAATAGAGTGTAGAAACACTGCTAAGATATAGCTATTAAGTAAGTCCCCTTCAGCAGGCAGGAGAATGGACTTAAGGGAAGGTGACCAGGTCAGGCAGACACAGTGAGAAGACATTTTATTGTCCAGGTTTAAACTGATGAGAGACCTAATCAGGGCATGGCATAGGGAGTAAAGAGGGAGAGAGAGATATGAGGAAAGGGCTGGGAAGTGAAATCAGCAAAACATGGTGATTGATTAAATGAGAACAAGAGGAAACAAGGAACATCCCAAAGTTTCTAGCCTGGAGACTGCTGCGGCCGCTGATGAGCCAATGACTAATAAGTGATGGAAGTGACAGCAGAGTCGATGAGTTCAATTTGGGATATCTTGAGTTCATGGTTTCTGTGGGGCATTTATGAAGAAATAGAGAGTAAACTTTGAGCTCTGGAACTTTGAAGACCCGTGAAGATAAACTTGGGCTGAAGATGCCTATGCAGTTGTCATTGGGGTATGTATTGTAGGTGGCAGCAAAACCACAGGAGTTGCCCAGAAGGATTTGTGTGCCAGTGGTAGACATATACTGGACCCACAAAGATGTCCATGGGAGAATCCCTGGTACCTGAGAATGTGTTAACTTATGAGGTGAAAGAATCTTTGCAGACATGGTTGGCTGAAGGCTCTTGAGATGGGGAGGTTATACTGGATAACCCAGGTGAGCCCAGCAAAGTCACAAAGCTCTGTATAAGGGGAAAGCAGGAAGGTCAGAGTCAGGGAAGGACAGAGGTCAGAGGCAGAGAGGGAGATAGAGGCCGATTTAACGGCGGGCACACCCGGCGCACACCCTGGGCCCAGAGGCGGATTAAGGTTGGTTGGGGCCCTGGGCACAAAAGAAAATAATTAGACATACTATCAGGTTTTACTGCCAATTGTAAACTTGTACATAATTAAAATTGCACATATGAAACCAAACTTGGTGTCATTAGAAAAAAGTGTACAGTTGGGGTTTTGCAGGGCCCTTCGGAAGTCGGGGCCCAGGGCGCACGCCCGCTGCGCCTGCTGTTAAATCCACCTCTGGAGGGAGAGACTGGAAAACGCCACACTGTTGGCTTTGAAGATGGACTACGGGAAGCCCGCTGAGAACTGCAGGAGCTACAAACTCCCTGAAAACCCCAGCTAGTTCTGTGCTTCCAAAAATATGTATTGAATAGCTCCCCTGTGCCAATGTGTAGCCTTTAGAAACTAAGAGACCAGTGTAAGAGTAAGAAAGAGAAACAAGTAATTGTAAATACAGTGTGCAGGGGACTGAAATAAATAGGGCTTGTAAAGGAACCATGGAGTCGAGAAAGGTGGAGGAGTCAATTCTCTCAAGAATTAGGGATAGGGAAGGCTTCACCCAGCTGGTGAAACTTAGCTGAGTCCCAAGGAATATCTGCAAAAACGACTAGATGATCTCCAAGACAACTCAAAAAAAGCAAAACTCTGACGTCAATGAACTCATTTTTAAGTGGAGTAACTAACTGTGAGACATCTTGGGAAATAGGCAGCCCTTCGGGACTGAAGTAACTGATTTCCCCAATTACCCTTTCAGAACTGGTCTGATTAAGGGCAACTTACACAAATCTCCCCAGATGATCCCTTTGGATGGTGACATTTAATTATAACCTGACATTCTTAACAACCCAAATCATTAAAATTAATTGTACTTCTATGTTTAATTACTTGGCTTTCTTTATGCATTACTATATTAGGTCCATAGAAAAAACCGTGTGGCTCAAAACAACAGAAATTTCTTGTCTCTGAGTTCTGAAGGCTGGAAGTTCAAAATCGAGGTATTGACAGGGCTGTGCTCTCTCTGAAGGCTCTAGGGAAGAATCCTTCCTTGCCTCGTCTAGCTTCTGGTGCCTGCTAGCAATCCTTGGAATTTCTCGGCTCGTAGATGCATCATTTCAGGCACATGGGCAACTTCTTCCTGTGTGTCTTCACCTGATCATCTTTCCGCATATCCGTCTCTGGTTCCAAATTTTCCCTTTAAACAAGGACATCCTAATGACCTCATTTTAACTTGATTATCTCTATACAGATCCTATCTCCAAATAAGGTCATTTCAGGGTAGAACTAGGGGTTAGGTCTCTACCATACATTGGGGGAGGGTACACCATTTAATGCAGCAGAATTGATGACTTCAGTTCATTCATACTAATGAATGGATTGGAAGGAGCTAGAATATTAAAAGCTACTTTACCCTTTCCTATGCAGAGGAGAAAACGTAGGGTACAAATCTGGCAGTAAACAGGATAAGAGTAAGAACAAGAAGACCAAAATATCAGGAAGAAATATGCAAATAGCAACAAAATTACTTTGCTTTGTAACTCATTACATTTTCTATTTAAATATTATAAAAAATTATAAAACTCTTTAGAACATCGTTAGTGATATCACCTGAGATTTTCATACATACAAGTTATCTCATCAGGTAATCTGCATCTGAAGTCAGGTAAAAGAAATAACCAATGAATGTAGGATTGTTTTCACATAAGGGAATAGCAAAGTTGAGAGTGGAGAAAAAGGAGGCAGAGGGGAAAAATGAGATGATCTGCAGGATATCCTGTTACTTTTCTTCCCTTAGGCTTTCCCACAGGAAGGGGGAAGAAGGGATCAAGAATTCAGGCAAGCAGGAAGCTGTACTTTTAGGGAATGTATCTTTTTTCCTCAGAAAGCTATTAATATGGCTGTCAATATGACACCCTGTGGCAAATTGTCAGTCATCACGGCTGCAAGGAGCTCCACGGGGGCTGCCAAACTGGACTGCTTCTCTAGCACTGGGTCGCCTGAAAGTGCCAGGCCATGGCCAAGAAAGGAATGGCAGCTCTATGCATTGAACACGTCAAATAAAACAAGTTACAGGCACATACTACTACGTGTGCCCTAGATAGGAGTGAAAACAAGATAAAAATAGTTAAGAATTAATGGCAATGACACAAGTTTTAATTTCCTTCCTCCAGTTTGCTTTCTAGAGTTATATGTTTTCACTCTTCAATGTGTATGCCTTCATTTTGCTTTAAAATAATGAGGGAAATATGTAAACATGGAGTCAACTTGAAAAATTTCTGACTATTTACTGGGATGTCCAAACTGCATCTCATGGGCCACACGTGGCTCAGGATGGCTGTGAATGTGGCCCAACATAAAGTTGTAAATTTATTTAAAACATTATGAGCTTTGTGTGTGTGTGTGTGTGTGATTACATGTCACAGTGTATTTAATGTATGGCCCAAGACAACTCTTCTTCTCCAGTGTGGCCCATAGATGCCAAAAGTTTGGACACCCCTGAAAAGATAAGGTCATCACCAAGGTACCATTTCTCTTCTGCTGGCAGAATTACCAGTGAAGTGCCACACAGTTACTTGAATATATATTAGTTTCTTATGGTTCCTGGCATGCCTTGGCTACATCACTCTAATATCTGTCTCCATCTTCACATTTTCTTCTCTTTGTCTATGCCTAGCAATCTCTGCTTCAATCATAAGGGTGCATGTTGTAGCATTTAGGGTCCTCCTGAATAACCTGAAATAATTACTTAATTACATCTACAAAGACACTGTGTCCAAATAAGGCCATGTTTATAGGTTCCAGGGATTGGAAACTGATGTTTTTGGGGGATACAATTTAAGCTATTACAAATATAGACATTGCAAAACTAAAAACATTACACAACGGTAGTGAATATGCAAGGTAATATCAAGTGATGTTAAATTTGGCCAATTCCAGAAAGATATAGACTTGGGCTTGAGTCCCTGCTCTGCGTTTATTACCTGGGTGACTTTGAGCAGATGATTGAACGTTTCTGTACCTCTCTGCTCTTATCTGTAAAATATTACCACCTCCATAAAAGGCTCTGAGGAGGGTCAGTGAGATAATGCACTTAAAACATTTAGCATATGATTTGCACATGGCAAGCTTTCAATATTATCTATTGATAAAATTAGTAAGAATAAGGGTAGATGAGCAGAACTCTGTGAAACTTCCACTATTATTGTCAATTATGCTCTTTTACATTTAAAATTACTTCCACTTGAATCACAGGTAAAGGTAGAAACAATTTGCATGCTTTCACCCTAGGGAAAAGACATCAAAATAGTCTTTAAAAAACAATAATAACTAGGAGCAAGAGGTGCCACGGGCAGGAGTACTGAATACGAACAAATGGGGACTTCAGTTGGTCTCACAGTAATATAAATACAGAGTTGATTTCCAAGAAAAAACACAAAGCAAATGGCTTTTAAACTGGTAGACATTAATTGCTTAAAGGATGAGCAAAGGGGAAGCCATGATTGCAGATTAAAATGAAACAAAATGGAAATGGCTGTTAGTCTAAGCAGCCTTTTTATTGCCCACCATCATTATGTTTTTAAAAGATGATAAGAGCTAGTATCACAGAAGAGAGAGGCCCCAGGGCATTTTGTTGCTTCTGTGAGACAGCAGTTGGTGAAGCCCCTCGGGACGGAGCACGTTCAGCAGGCAGGCGAATGCGTTGCTTTCATTCTGGCAAAAATGATTTTCCGCTCATTCCTTTATCTTTCATTTAGAGTTGAAGAAATTTTTGAGAGAATGTTAGGGGTTCAAATCCATTTCATATCAACTGTAACTTTCATTTAGGAGAGGAGAGTGCAGGTGAAATGTAGGTAAATATAAAGAAAGTCACTTTTAAGGGAAGGGGTCTCCAGAGTCACAGAAAAGATTCTCAGGATGGCAGCGTCAGCTAAATGTCTTTCTTTGCCAGCTTTACATGCCACACGGTTGCCTTCAAAATGAAGTCCAGCTTGCTCTGAAATGATGTGTCCATAACAATGTTATGCTGGAGAACAGCACCTACATGCTTTTCCCTTGCTGACACTGGAAGGAACGCTTCAGCAATTTTATATTTTTTCTAGGCTTATCTTTAGCAGCTGTTACCAGTTCCCTCGTTATTTTCAGTCCACTACAATCACTTCCCTGACACCAAGTGCTGATGGGATTCTTATTGCTTTTCTATAACTGAATTATTGAAAAGCCTCCCATCGTAACCATCAGCACACCTTTTTGTTATAGTCAGCATTATTATGTATCCTAACAGGGAGAGTCAGGTTATTAAAAAACCTTCTAACTTCTCATGCTGGGAGAGTCCAACTCGAAAGGTTTGCCATAGACTCAGAAACCTGGATTTCTTAAAATCTCTTCAGTAGCTTCATTTATATAATGTTTTCTGGGCATTTAAGTAAATCAACGTACAATTAGTATAAGTACCTTTTCTCTGGAAGAGTGGCCTGGGCTACTCTTAGAAAGACACTATAATTTTGCTCCTGTGCTATGCAGTCCTCTGGATGTGGTAATATTTATACCTTATGTGTATGTGTATGTATATTACAGGTGTGTGCATGTATTCACACATGTATGGTTTAGAGTTTATGTAATAATGCCTATTTACTTCCAGGTATTTTGAAAATTCTTGTTTCAGACTATTAGTGAAAATGAGAAAGCACTGATGTTGCCTTATCCTACACTTCGATTTTCTGTTTTGTCTTGAACTTGCTTTTTGTCATATTGAAAAACTGACATTGCCCCAAGAGCCAAAAATAAATGGGAATTGAAAAGAAAGAGAAAAAAGAAAAAGAGAAAGCAAAACGTAAACTCCTTAATAACTCAAAAACTTTAAAATTATTTGAGGATTGATTATAGGTCCAATGACGAGGACAGATGATTAAAAATAGAATAAAAATAACAAAGGAGTGATTGGTTATTTTAGAATAAAACTATGCATGCCCTTAATCTCTTTCACTTCCTTCTAATTATGACATTTTATGGACTGCATGACCTTTGAAGCTCCTATAAATCTTCTGTTAGAACAAAGTTGCCAGCAACTAACCACAGCAATGGAAACAGTACCAACAACACTAACAACCGCCCACTTCATCGATCATCTATTAAGTTCCAAGAACTACAGCGAGCACTTTACATATAATTTATCTAAATATACAACTGCCTTATCAAAGAGATATTATTAATTTCTCTGTCATATTGGTGAGAAAAAGGAGGTACCAAAAAGCTAAGTCCCAAAATTGAGAAGCCATTGGGCCGAGATGATCCTATGAAATCTGATTTCATAGTTTAACGTCTCTATTAAATAAATAAAGCCATTAATATTCAAATAAATGGCATTTAAGAGCACAGTATTATTTGTAAGTTTGCAAAGTTTCACCTAGGGACATAATGCCAGATTTTCATTACTTCATCAATTGTATATACTGTATCTGCCTCCTGAAGGAATTTGAGTTGGTTTACAAGAGCAGAAACACACGCATGCAGGATTTTAAAAATCTAAAAACCAGAATCTTTAACAACAGAAGGGCATGTGAACAGTTCCCAGTAGGAGACCTAGCTGAAATGAAATCATCGTGATGGTAGACGGCAGAGCTAGGATTCGAACCCGGGTCGCCTATGTTTATAATTTCTATGATATACTGCAGATCACTGAAGTTGCTAAACGGTGTTGGAACTGCAGCTATTTTTCTGAGTATTTTAGATGCATAGTAGATAGGTCGTAAATTGACCTTTTGCTCCAGTAACTTACCACAGCATTTGGGATGGGGATTAGAGGAGGCGGGACCCAGCTGGCTTGTAGGCAGGACCAAACTAAGTTCCAGGGCCTTGCCTTGCCCTTTTCTGGGACTAGGGCCTCTGCAAGGCTAGCCTTCACAGTCAGACTGTGTTCCCGCCACTCCCGCCGCCTGTGAGGGTCTTCCCGATCTGACTCCTCAGGGCCAGGTCCCTCTGCCGCCCTGCACCTGTCCCTCCTGTCTGCCTGAAGACCGGATCCTTCCCGGTCCTGCTGCGTTCCTGCATCAGTGGCCCGCTGCCTGAGTCTTGCCGGTGGAAGTCACTGGAAGGAGAGGGGGCAAGGGAGGACTAAGATGTGCATTCTCACCCTCTGGCCTGTCTCCTCCGTGGCTCCTGCTCCAGTGGGACGAGCCCGGCTTCTGTGGGTGGCCCTGGCCTGGGCCCTGGTGTCACTCACCCTCCCCTAGTCCTCCATTAGCCTGGAGCTGCTAATGGCTTCCTGCCACTCCTAATCTTTGGATTTCCTCAGCCCCCCACTGGGTTCTTACCCCTTCCGCCACCCAGGCAACCAATTCCACACATTAATTCCCTCTGTTTTAAATGCAGTAGCAGTTTTTGCCTTCCTCGCGCACCATAACTGACACATTTTCACTTATCTGCCCCAACCACACTGGATCTCTTGCTTTTCTGTAGACGCAGGTGTCTTCCTGCCCCAGGACAGCTGCAATAGTTGTTTCCTCCATGAAATGCTTGTCTCCCAAGCAGTCTCAGAGCTCACTCTCCTACCATTCCAGTCTTGGCAAAAAGGCCACCTCCTCGGAGAGCTTACCTGGTCATCATGTCTGGAGCAAACTCCCTACTCTCTCTTTGTCACCCTTTTCTGTTTAATTTTCTCCTAATTCTCACACTAGCTAGAATGATCTTGCTTATTTATGTTTACTTATTTATTGACCATCTTCCCACAATGGGCAATAGGTGCCGTAGGAGTGGCTGTCTTGGTGTCTTAGTCACTGCTGTGCTGTGACACAGTGGGTAGAACGGTATCTGACACTTAGCAAATATTCATTGATGGGCAGAATGACTATCTGACTCACCAAGTGATCGAATGAATGTAGGTAGCTTCAGAGTGATGACCTAGGATGGCAAATAGGTAATCCCTTGAAAGCCAATTCTGATCAATTGGTAATGTCTACAGAGAACATAAAACATCCCGGCCTCAATGATTTCAAGGGAACCGCAAAAGAATTTTGGGATGGTGCCTGGGGCAGGCTGGACTCTGTGACTCTGTTGCCACAACAGGCACCCTGGTCTGCACTAACCAGAAAATACTCTTCCAGGTATAGCTGAGTGACTTAGTGACTGTCCACCTAAACACTGGAGAATGTCTGCCCACCTCACAATAATAGTTTTGGTTCTATGTATTGGGTATTGTGCTGCCCCTGCAGCCCATGAAATATAAAGTAGGCTATGCATGTTTTGATTTGCTACTGAAGCAGAGAATGAGTGTGCCGTTTGTGCAAAATTGACGTGTGTTTATGGCAGAAAATTTAGAAAATTCATACACCTCAAAAAAGGAAAATCATCCAGAGAAAATCTTCCAGTATCTTTTCATGCACACATATGCATTATTTTCACAAAAACTGGTTCTCTAATGCATACTGTTTCATAACTTGCTTTTTTCCCTAAAATAGATTATGTACATGTCCCTATGCTGTTGAATATTTTTAGCATAGTCATAAGAACCGTATCATTATTCATCATAATGATATATATCACGATGGATTTAACTATTTTCTTATTGTTGGGTTTAAGGTATTGTCACTTCGTAACATAATATACAGATCTTTAGTTAACATTCTTTTAGCTATATGTTTACACAAATGCAAACTCATTTCTTTGGAACATATTACTTGTGGAGCAATCTCTATGTCTTTTCTTTCATTAATAATTTTTGCAAGTTCCATCAACTTGTACATCCATGTTATAATAATTCGGATGTTTTTAAAAAACATTAGTTTTAGTGTTCTATGTCCATTCTTTAAAATATTCTTTCTTTATTCATAAGCTTAATTCCATTTTACTACTTGATCATTGGAAATATGTTTTTAAGTTATTTAAGGATGGTGAATAAATGGGTGATATACTTGCTGAGCCATTCTAAATGCAAGTGTGGATTATTGAATGGCTTTTCTACGTAATATTCAGTTTAGTTTGGGACAAACATATTTGCTCACACTTCCCTATGTTTCTGCAGAAAAAAAAATCTTGGCCCTGTCTGAATTTTGGCTACTAATTTGTGATAGATATAGATGCAGACATATCCATATAGACACAATCTAACATGTAGTTTTAGATGTAGACATAGATGCAAAGATATATTTTTCTCTAGAGGTCTTACCAACCTTCTTTTTTTTTAGTCCTTTCAAATAAAAATATTGACGGATGTGTTTAGAGGTGTTTTTTTTTTCATTCATTTTTACCTGGAAGATGGATAACTTTAAAATGCCCGTGTAGATATTTTTAGCTTTAGAAAAGCTTCTTATCATTGTTTCATAGTGTTTGCTCTTTTCTATGAATAATTTGCTTTTACAGTATTTTCTTTCCCTCTACTCCATCTCCATCCTCTTCCCTTCCGTTGCGCTGTAGGGCAGCATCTCAGCCCTCTGCTTCAGCTTTGCACTCACTGTTTCTACCCTTTATTCCCTACAACGCGGGTTTTAATGTTTTTATCTTGATTTTAGTTTCTTAGTCATCGTCACTATCTTATTCTTCTCTTTTTTTCATTTTGAGCTGTTCCCTTTTTATTTGGGTCTGTTTGTTTCCCTAAGCCTTTTATCTCTTTCAAAGAAATCATATCTACTTTTATTTGATGAGAGTGCCAAAATTTTCTCAGAATTTCTTCTTAGATTATTGGTTCATGATTTTCCACAAATGTGCTTCCTTCTAAGTCTTCAAAAGACTGTTTGTGTTTTTCTCCTCTATCAGACCAAAGATATAGATTTTCCCTGCTTTGTTCTCTTCTGACTTTTGTACCAAATTCCATTCTCAGATTTGTACCTGGAGACAAATATGTAGACAAGTCCCAGTCCAATTACCAGTTTTTGAAAGATACATCATTTTTCAGTGTGGCCCTATTCGTTTTCTTCCCCCCGGATGACTATTTGATAGTCTAAACAACTGAAAGAGATGAAACTCTGTGTAGTACTGGCAGCTCCTCCTGCCTCTGGCCTGATGTGTTAGCTCTCACACCAGCACACTATGCTGAGTTTAGAGTTGCTGCACTGAAATGAGCCTAGAACAAAGGAGGGCTGGAGGCAGCACACACTTCCCTCTGTTTCTTAAAAAGCAAAGCCCTCATTGAAGAGGAAACAACCACACCCAGTCACCTGCTTAAAACCCGGTGGGAGACATTAGGAAATACTCACCTGTTTTATTCCCAGATTGTCTATATTTCAAGTGGAGAAACTGAACATAACTTTGTAAAGTCTACACAGGTCTTCCTCATACTCAATTCACCTGTCTTATCATTACAGGTGAGTCCTGACAATTTCTGTCTTGAGGATGAGCATTCAGTGATATTCAACAGATCCTTATGGATTTTGCAATAGGCCAGTGCTGTGCCCGTGACTGGTTTTACAGTGGTGGTTAAAACAGAAATGGTTCTTGCCTTCATTCAGCTTAGACTCCCATTTGTTTGCCTTAGTTTTTGTTGTGAGGTGTTGTTTGTTTTTGTTTTTGCTTTTTCTTTTCTGTATTCCCTTTGGTCTTGAAAGATTGCGAGATGCCAGAGGTGGAAAGAGGCAGAATGTGGGAAGAACTGTTTTTTCAAGACCAATTTGAACCTAAACTCCCTTTTTATACAATCTGCATTGTCTTACAGCCCTGGTTTTGCCATTCACATGTGAATCCCAATATAACAGTTTAAGGAGATAATTGCAGTACAGCGGGACATTCAAAGAAAGATCCTGTATTAGTTGCACATTGTTGCTGTAACACATTGCCATGAAATACTTTAAGACAACACAAATGTATTACCTTATAGTGCTGGAGGTCAGAGTCCAAAATCAGTTTCACTGGGATAAAATCAACCTGTAGGTAGAAGCGCATTCCGTCTGGAGGCTCTGGGGCAGAGCACATTGCCGCATCTTTCCCCGCCTCCCAAGGCCACCTGCATTCCTCGGTCATGACACTTCGTCCTAAAAGCGCATCACTCCAACCTCTCCTTTCACTGTCTCATGTACTTTTCTGACTCCCTCTCCTACCTTTCTAGTATAGGGACCTTTGTGATTACTTTGGGCCCAACTGGATAGTCCAGGATAATCTTTCCATGTTGAAAACCTTAATTGCACCTGCAGAACCCCTTTTGCCACGTAAAGTAAGATGTTCACTGGTTCCGTGGGTTAGAATGTGGATATCCTAGGGGAACATTTTTCATCTACTTTAACCCCTTTGCTTTACTTTTCTAGGCAAAATCATGCATAGAGTATTATCAAATATACCCTGTTTCTAAATCTCAATTCTGTCAGTACAACTGTATTAGCTATCCATTGTTGCATAGCAAATGACCCCCAAATTTAGCAGCTCACAGCAACAAGCATTTATCATTTCACAGTTTCTATGGATCAGATACCTGGGCATGAGTTAGCAGTATACCTCTGACTTACAGCCTTTTCACAAGGTTGCAGTCAAACCATCCCCTAGGGCTATCATCTCACCTGAAGGTATGACTGAGTTGGCGTCCACTTCCAAGCTCACCTGTTGCTGGCAGGCTTCAGTCTCAGACTTTGGGGGTATCTCCATGGGGATACCTCACAACATGGTAGCTAGGTTCTCCAAGACGAGCAATCTGGGAGACATAGAAAGAGAACATGTCCAAGATGGAAGCCGCAGCCTTTTCCTAACCTACTCTTTGCCATGTTCTATTCATTAGAAGCGAGTCGATTCCTCCAGCCCACAGGGCAGGGGAGTAAACAACGCATGATTACCAGGAGGTAGGGATCACAGGAGGGCGTCTTAGAGGCTTAGAGGTTGTAAAGTCTACACAGGTTTTCCTCATACTCCATTCACCTGTCTTATCATTACAGGTGTCTTTTCTTTTTGAGCTTTCAATGTCAAAACTATACAAATCTTCCTCTTTTTCCACTCTAACATCTCTTAATTTCAGGTGTTAAATAGTAATTCTAGAATATCTGAAAATATCTTCAAATGGAGGAATTTTTCAGTCAGTGCAACTATTTATTTGTAAAAAATAGAAAAATCTATTATGTAATCATTATGGATTTCAAATAATTTTAACAGGGTTTTATTTTGTTTGACAATAAAGGCTGGAGAGGAAAAAAAATACAAGAATAAAAACTATTGCCCCAAACTGAAATACTCTAGTGCAGGGGTCCCCCACCTCTGGGCCACAAACAGGTACCGGTCTGTGACCTGCTAGGAACCGGGTTGCACAGCAGAAGGTGAGCTTGAATGTAATGCGCTTGAATCATCCCGAAACAATCCTCCTCCCCAGGTCCTGGAAAAATTGTCTTCCACAAAACTGGTCCCTGGTGTTTGGGGACTGCCACCCTAGTGGGTATGTTCAGATAATAGATTAGTAAGAGTCAAATGCGGGCGGGGGAAGTATCCTTCTCACCTTAAGTAAAAAAAGCCCCGTGCTTAAAAAATTCCTGCATTTTCATCCTACAGTTGGTTGAACTGCTTTGTTATTTTAAATAGTGGATGGCACATAATGTACATTTCCCTCATTTCTAATTACTTTTCTCTGTTTTTTGGATAACGCGAGGTAACACAGGGATAATTTTTTGTCGTTACAGTAACAACCTAAATTTCAGCACACAATTTTCCCAGTGGATTAACGGGAGCTCTGCCCTGAAGAATTTCTGTGTTCACCCACCAAAAAAAAAAAAAAAAAAAAAAGAAAGAAAAAGAAAAAGAAAAAGCTGTCAGTGATAATTAATGTTGTTTATTCAGCGTTAGTTCTACCAAGTTGGTTCTTCATCTTGGAAAATGTAATCCTAGCATTTAAAGTCAGCGCATTAGATCTGTTTAGATATCATTTTTCTTCACTACTAAGGAAACAATAAAAAGTTACACTAGGAAAGAAATAGGCATTGGGAGTTTGAAGATAGAATATATACAATGAAAAACCTGTGCCCCCAGTTGGAGTCAAAAGGTGAAGTCTGGAGGGGTTAAAAAGAATAAAGATGGCATAGTCATTGTAACCTTTCCTAAATCTGAATGTGTAAAATTAATCTTATGTTGAAGCTGTTGATTAAAGGCTTGAGGAGAGGAATGGCATGCTTTAATGTTAAGGAAAAACTAACTCTAAATAGAGACATTTAAAATTGGTGAGAGAGAGTGCATGAGGGGAAAGATCATGTACCTGTATTATGTATTTAAGAACTTTTGCAGGGTGTTTTTTTAATTGGAAGTTTTAGTCTGTTCCTATAGTCTGCCTGTTATCCCTTTGAATCATTCAGGCCAAACTTAAGCACTTCCAGGCACAAGGTAGCCACTACCTTAGAAGGAAGGACTCTGTAGCAATGCATTGCTTTTATATAATCAAACATTTTATCCTATAACTTCAACTGTTAAGTTCTAGTTGCCATATTGGGTCCTAAGTACACATTTATAGAAAATGGCCTCTTACAAGCTAATTTGAGTCTGTTATTCTCTCTTTAACTAATCCTCTGTAGCTATGTGTGTGAGGAGAGCAGGGTGGTCACACTATATTAGAACAGTGCCACCCACCATGTAAATGAAGTGAGGAGGAGAAAGTGGAAGGGGCTGATTTCCAATAAACAGGGGTCTCAGGACCCAGAAAAAGAGGCATTTGTAGTAAACAAAATCAAAATTTCTACTATAACCTAATATACTTTAAAGCATCTGAGGATAACTATCAGACTTCCTATGAATCTTCCATTTCCACACATGGAGAATTTTTCTTTTAACATTTTCATATGATTTTGAAACTTTACCTTTTTTAACCTCTTCCAAACTTGTGAATATTAGATAGACTGTACAGCAAAGGTAATGAGCAGCATAAGGTATAATTCTATACACCTGTCTAACTGGTGCTCAGGGCATGAAGAAGAATGGTGTCCACAACCTCAACTCCTCCAGTTGTTCCTTCCTCTGCCTTTATCCCCCAGAAAAAAACACTATCCTGACTTTTAAGGTCATTTTTGCTTTGATTTTGTATATTTCTTTTTTAGTCATTTATTCACCTAACTACATATCCCTAAATATTAGTGTTTAGGTTTTCTTTCTGAGCTTTGCAGAATGCACTCACACAGTAAATAGGTTTCATTTGTGTCTTGATTATTTTGCTCAGCCACGGTTTTTAAAATTCATGCCTATTGCTGTGTGTAGCTGTATTTTGTTTCCTTCATATTGGGTTGCTTTGAATGAATACAGCACGTTGCTTAAGCCATTCTAAAACTGAGGCCCATTTGGGAACTTTCCAAGTGGGCTATTTTCATACATGGTGCTGCCATGAACTTTCCAGGTAGTGTATCTTGGTGCACGAAAGCATGCGTTTCTCCAGGACGAGCGCCGAGGAGCAGAAACGCTGCGTCATCAAGTAGCTACAACTTCAGCTTTCCGAGATAAGAGTGGCTGCACCAGCTCACGCCCCCATGCGCTGGAAGGATGTGAGAGCTCTTGTTGCTCCACATACTCCGCATGACACAGTTATGGCCCTTTTCCGACTTAGTGTTCAGCCTCTTCTTTGTGGTTATATGTTATAGGGGTTCCCATCTTAAGTCGTGATCCTGGGAATTACACCCAGTCCTTCAGGTGTGATCTTAGCTCACTTATTATTAAATAGTATACTTCTGTGATTAATCTAATCACATAGATCGAGAACTAATCTAAATCCTACAGTCTTGCTGATAAGTCATGTCTCGCATATTGTATTTTTGCCATTGATTTTTCAATCAAATGTCAGTACTTTATATGTATTTTTCTTCAACATATCAAAGATAGTTATTAAGAGAATTTAAGATAATGGATCTGTCATCAAAAATATTAACCATCTCTCAGCTTCAAGAAAGTTTTATCTCATTCATTGTTCTGTCTTGATAGAAGCCACTGCTCTGTTGAGAAGAACAGGGTCTATACAGTCTTTGGAAACCGTACCAGAGAACTGTCCTCAGGTTGGTCGACTCCTACCTGCCAGCCAGCACTCTCGCAACCAGACTGGCCAGTCAGTCACGAAATCTTCCCTGTTGTTTTACTATCCAGGAGTTTTCACTTTGTTCCTATAACTCATAGACGTGGGGCCGCTGTCCTTCACTTGAGTTTCTTGTGATACACGTACAAAGAGCCATTTTCAGTGAGTAAACTTTCCCTTCCGAGACTCAGGTCATTCTGAGCTTTGAGTCTTTTTCTGTAGCATGGTAGTCCCCCCTTATCCACAGTTTTGCTTTTTGTGGTTTGTTACCCACGGTTGACCATCATTCAAAAATATTAAATGGAAAATTCTAGAGATAAACAATTCGTAAGTTTTAAATTGTGTACCGGTCTGACTAGCAATGGTGTGATAAAATCTTTTGCTGTCCTGCTGGGTCCTTCCTGCCAGGGAGTGAATCATCCCTTTGTCTACAGCATCCACCCTGTACACGCTCCCCGCCCATTAGTCACTCAGGAGTCATCAGATCAGCTGTCACAGTTTTGTCATATGTGTTCATGTCACCCCGGTTTTACTTGATAATGGTCCCAGAGCACTGGAGGAGCCATGCTGGCCACTCAGATGTGCCCATGAAAAGCTGTAACATGCTTCCTTTAAATGCAAAGGTGTGTATGTATAGGAAAACATAGTATATTTAGGATCAGTATTGTCCTCAGTTTCAGTCATTTACTGGAGGTCTTGGATCATGTCCTCTGAGGAAAAGCGGGGGACTCCTGTACTGTAGTATCCCCTAACAGTCCCCTTTGGCTATATGTCCCTGTTATCTTATACACAAGTCCTTTAAAATTTGACTTCCTCTGAGGAGGCCTGCATAATGGGAATTTTTTTCATTTACCCATCTCCTATTTTTTCACTCTTAATTATGAAATCGGAATTAAATTTTCAAGAACTTCTCTACTCACTGAAATTGACTTCCTGGTGTCACAGATTCATGTCATGAAGTCATTTTCTCTAAAATCTAGGCCATGCCTTTTATTGGCCCTCATGAATTGTGAGATGAATGTTTTCTGCCAGGCCGCACTATTTCTACTTTGGTAAACAAAAAAAGTAGTTCAAATTGGCAGGGCCAGTGTCAAAAGCATGCGATCTGTGTTGCTCCACAGAATTCAGCGCTCAGAAGGCCCTCATTTTCATCTGCATAGAGCTCTAAAAATTAGGTAGCTGGGCCTGCTACTGGTCTGCATTCATAACAGGAAATAGCTTATCTGCTGTCTCTATTGCCTTGGAGATAAAGTTGAGTCCCAGTCAAGTTAGAACGTTTTTAGATTTTATGTATTTTTTTTTACCTCATTCTGTTTTGAGACATATGCATTCTATTTAACAATTTATTCCTATAACTATACCTCAGAGCTTTTGGTCAACATCCATCACTAAAATATTCCCTTAAAAAAACTGAAAATTCTTTCCAACAATGAAATAACTTGTTTATTACAATGTAATAACATGTTTATTACAAAAAAGGATAGAAAATGCAAACAGGCACTTCTACAATTCATAAACTAATAGCTTTAATATTTTGTTAGATTTTCCAATAATCTATCTTTCAACCTAATAGATGTTATTCAACATCTATCAGATTTTTAAAATTAATATTATAAATGATATTACTTTATTCTAAATATACATATGCTAAAATTTAAAAAATGGAATCCAGCAAATCATAAAGATGTTTTAAAATATATTGAAAAAATTTTTTTTCAAAGGATCGTCCACTGAGAAATAGCAACTGCTGTAATGTTGAACATTTTTCTTGCATGTCTTTTAATCTCTGTAGATTTTTTAATAATTGCACTGTATAACTAATTTCTAAGCAAATAAATAGTTACAAATAATAAAAGCATGTAAATAAGGAGCTACATAATAGATAATACTCCTCACAGAGGTCATACCCTTCAACATCCAGCTTCCTAATTGCCACTCCTAACCCTCTGTTCTCTAGCTTACTTGCCTTTTGACCACGTCATGTTGCTACTGGCATCTAGTGGGTAGAGGCCAGGGATGCTGCTGCCTATCCCACAATGCACAGGGGAGTCTTCCCTCCCGCCACAACAAGGGCTACCCAACCCACGATGTCAGCAGCGCTGAAGGTGAAAAACTCCAGATGAACATAATTCTGGTTGTGTTACCCAACACAATTAGAAAGGACAAAGAAATAAGAAGTATAAATACTGGAAAGAAGACATTTAATTTTTTACAGAAGGTATGACTGCATACTAGGCAACCCAAGGAAGCCATTTACAACACTACTGATTACAATACATACAGAAAAAAAATCCTACTAAAAATAGTTTAAAAAGTAATGTGCATTACAACTTGTGATCTTTTAAGGTGGTAAAGGCAAACCAAATGTGTATAAATAATGAAAAAATGTAAGCAATTATTTCTTTTTATAAATTGTTAATTTTGCAAACATTTTAATTTTTAATCACGTCTTTCTGGTCAACCCATATGGTTTGGAATTTCAGTTTTCTGCAGGAACCTGCTCTGATGGTGTAGCTGCAATGAGAGGAAAACATGCTGAAGTCATTGCTCACGGCCAGGAACTGCGCTAGCATGTGAATCAGCACGCTGCTTCCTTCATTGATATTCTTGCTATGAAAAATGTCAGCTGACCTAAGCAGTACACTTACTGATGTTATCAAATTTGTGCACTACATAAGGCTAATATGTTAACTTGGAGATTATTCTCTTTATTCTGTTTACTGTGTAAGTTGATCGTAAACAACTGGTACTGCATGCTGACACACAAGAGCTATCAAGGTAAAATTTCCTGTTAAGAATATTTGAGCTGTGGAAAAATATCTTTTTGGTTTTGGTCCCAACATTTTAAATATGTAAAATGGACGCCCAGACTTCCTTTTCCCTAATATTCCTATAAATACATAATTTTCCCTTCTGTATTTTAATAAGTTTAATATGTTCATGCAAGAAAAAAAATGCAACATGGTTTTCAATGGTAGTTAAAATAAAAGAGCAAAACTGAAAGCAAAAGTGTTAAAAGAATAGTTTCCACAGACCAGTGTGACACTTTTCATAATTTAACGACAATTAACCGTGACAGAGGTGACAACTTGAATATTGCACGTGTACAAAGAATAACCACTGAAAACCTTTAGAATTTGGTAGGATGTTTTTAATTTTATCTTCTGTCAAGAGATTCCTTCTAGGAAACTCATCAGTTTTGAATCCATTTCTTTCATCAAAAGATATTATAAATGTATAACCTTAAAAGATAAGTTGTTAGAACCAAGTACTGATAAAAAATTGAAAATACAGCTTCATTTCTTCATTTCGGGGAAAAGTTATATATGAATATTGAAAACTTGATGAAGCTGCTTTTAACATCTCATTCTCATTCCCGTCAACATACGCCTGAGAGACAAGTTTTTCTGCTTATGAACGTTACCAAAGCAGCAGCGACATGTTTCCCCCTCCTCCCTCTGTGCATAGTATTGTCAACCCGACCTGGAGAAGATACAAGCCAAAAGCATGCCATGGATGACATTCAGAGCTTTAAATATTGCTGTATACGGTGTTCATTCAAAGTATGTGTGTAAGTATTTAATGTGGGAAATAAAATGAGACGGACTAGATTTTTCTTATCTTTATATGTAACACTGATCCAAAAAGAGGAAAAAATTTAAAAATTTATGAAAGAATATTCCTCTCCAAATGTGCTAGGTTCCCCAAGGTATTCTTTCAAACTCTTGAAGAACAGATAACTGGGGTCATATTTAAACAGTTCCAGGTCACAGAGAGAAAGGAATCATCCCATTTCTTCCTATGAGATCATAATAATGCTGATATGAAAACTTAGGAAATAAAACAAAATAGAAAATTAGATTTGAAAAGTGTTTACAAAAAACTCACATGATGTGGATTAAGCACTTATTAAAATGACTCCAGTGTAAAGATAATTTAATACAAGGAAAGCTATTAATATAAATAACATAATTTATGTACCATATTAATAGGTCAAAGGAGGAAAATATAAGCATTGTAGTAGATACCAAAAAGACAGTGTTGAACATCTATTATTAATTTTTTAAAATTAGAAAATAAGGATAAATGAATAATTTTTAATATGCATATATTAACAGGGAAGTCGGGCACACACATATATACTCAGGTCAAAAGTGAGCATTCTGCTGAATTATGAAATTCTAAAACTATTCTCATAAGCCAGGGACAAATCAAGGTCTTCCATGATCATTATTTTTGATGTTTCTATAAATATCTCTTGAAGGAATTTGAAACTCTAATACAGATGCTAGTGCAGTAAATTGAATAATAGGTTCCCACAGAGGTCCTTGTTCTAATCCCTGGAAGGCGAAAGAGAATTTGCAGATGGGATTAAGGTTCCAGACTTTAAATCAAGAGATTATCCTAGATTATGGTGGGTATAGCCTCATCACATGATGCCTTAAAAAAAACAGAACAAGAAGTGAAAGAATGTGAGAAGACTTTGATGCAATGTTGCTGGCTCTAAGATGGAGGGACCCATAGGCAAAGGCCTGAGAGAGGCTTCTAGAGCAAAGGGTGATCCCCAAATGACAACCAGCAAGGAAACAGGGAACATTAACTACAAGGACCTAGATTCTGCCAACCTAAAAGAGCTGAGAAGCAGACACTTGCTAAAGCCTTTTGCTGAGAACCCAGCAGGACAATACTATGACTTCATCCATGTGAAACTGGGAGCAGAGAAACCAACCCAGATTTCCGACCCACAGAAGATAGTAAATTTATGTCATGTTAATCTGTCAGATTTGTGTAAATTGTCATGGTAGTGTTATGGACTGAATGGTGTACCCCAGAAGTCATTGTTGAAGCCCTAACCCCCAAGGTGACTGTTTTTGGAGACAGGGCCTTTAAGGAGGTTATTAAAGTCTAATACTGGTCTTAAGAGTGGGACCCTAATTCAATAGGACCAGTGTCCTTATAAGAATTGAAAGGAAGACCAGAGATCTCTCTCTCTCCCGGCCGCCATGTGAGCCCAAGCAAGAAGGCAGCTGTCTGCAAAAGCAGGAGAGAGGCTTCAGCAGAAATCGACTTTGCTGGTACCTGAATCTTGGACTTTCAGCCTCAAGACATGTGAGACAACACATTTCTACTGTTGAAGCCACCCGCACGGTGGTATTCTATGGGACCCCCAGCAGACTAGCACAGGCAGCAAAGGAAAACTGATGCAGTTAGTGAGAGCTCTCAGTAGGGGACTGGCCCTGGCAGTGCTGAGATATCTGGGCTTGTTTATTTGCAGTTAATTGACAGCAAACTTTTGCAATTTTTTCTATGTGATATAATTTATCAGTCTTTTTCCCTTTTTTGCTTCTGGGCCTTCAAATCTCTCCACCCACCATCACCCCATCCCTCACATTCTAGAATAAATTTTTCATGTTAGGGTGCACAAGGCGTGCTCCTTACCTTCTCAGCCTTGTGTTGTTTTCCAAAGCTCTTGCCTATAAACTTTCTCTTTCCTGTTTACCAGCTTCCCTGACTACGGAGAATAGCCCACGGTATATGATCAGCAAATAAGTTTGTCTTGACTAAATGCAGTTATTTTTGAGAGATACTTTATCTAATTGTGCTGTCTCAATTTTTGTTGGTTTCTACGTGTGTTGTTTCTTCTCCCCGCTGACCATTTCAGGCAAAAGGAAGGGAAATTTCAGCATATACAGATTTCCACCCTAGCTCACGATTATTATACTGATAGAATGTTAATGTCGACCTATTGAATGGAGAGCTCGAACACTCACGAACCATGTATTATGTGGCTGATCAAAACAAAAATTCACTCCTTGGACACTCCAATGTTCGAACAAATGCCAAAAACGTTTCTTTACTTCCCTTAGCTTTGGTTATTATTTCATTTTTTATTCTATATTTTTTATCTACCACTCATTCTTCTGACTCTGTTTCCTGCCCTAACCCTCACTTGTAGGTGCTATCTTTGCACAGACCCCGCCTCATGGCGGCGTCTTGCAGGCTTGTAAGAGCTCGTTGTTTGTGCCTTTTTTCAGCACTGTGTTCAGTGAGGTCAAGTTGGTCTCTTGAAATTAGTCTTGATGGGAGGATTGACTGCAACAAAATCAGCAAATGCTACAAATTAGAACCTTGTCTTCCCAGAAAGTGCTGACTCTAGGATTCAAGCTGTAGCACCAGTTAGTCTTCTCCATGCCATCCCAGCCACACCGAGCCCTGACAGCGGCGGGGGACAAGAAGCTAAGACAATCTTCTTGCGCAATGACTAAATCATATTTACGAAGATCACACAGAAGAAGATTTGGGTGTCTCCTGGAAGCCTTTTTCAACCTTTAGTTTATTGCAATCTTATGTTTGAAAAAGTATTAGTTAGCATTCTTTTTATAAAATAAAGAGATAAAAAGAATGACTTTCGTTATGATAAAATAAAGAATTGAAAACTTTGAGCTCAATATTTTATACAAGATTATTTTAATAAAATTTATGTCTATTAACAGGGTAATGTTAAATAACTTATGTTAAGTAAATACAAAGGAATATTATGAAGCAGTAAAACTAGCAGGTATGATTTTGTCATAGAAATTATTATTAACTGGAAAAAGTTAATGGCAACAAAAAGAAAACTTATGTCCCTTATCAATCGATTGATAATGGACTTTGGGGGCTTCTGATGTTCTAATGCTTCATTTCTTGATTTGGGAGGTGGGTATGTTGGAGTGTTTAGTTTGTGACAATTTATTAAGCTACAAAATTATGATATGCCTACTTTTGTACATGTGTGTCATACTTTAATTTAAAAGTTTACTTTTGTTAAAATGCCATCTTAAGATGTATATAGATACGTGTGTGTGTGTAATTTTTTAGAACAAAGCAAGAAATAAACAATCAGTTATTAATAGTGGCTTCTTCTGGTCAAAGGTGTGGCATTGGGGAACAGTGAAGAGGACTTAATTTTTATTTCATTTATAAATGTTTTACAATGTATATATCATATAAATTATTTCACGGGCATAAAAAAATCTCCCAAAGAACTATTTAAAAAATCAGCTGCACATCTATTCACTTTATCCTTGAAATCAATTTTTACTGTAGACATTCAGCTGCCTCTTCTGTCCTACTTGAAGTTCCAGCTGGAGGGCTACATCCTCCCCTGCATCTTGCAAGCACATTAACAAAGATGACACATCTGAAATGTGAAATCTGTGTGACGGCCTCCTTCAAAGGAGTCTCATCTGTCTTTGAAAAACAAAGTAAATTACCCGAGTGGATACAAATTCCATTTTGTGGCAGCTTTGTTGAGAGGTGAATGAATCATTGATCAGGAGACTACAAGCCTTTGCAATGGCCCTTCCCCTCCCCCGGGTGCACTTGAATAAATATTTTAGCTTTAAAACGCTCTTGAAAGTTAGCATGAGACAGTATATGAGGAGTGGAGACACAGAGTGTATAAACAATACGTCAAGGCTGGTCTTGATGAAGCCTTCCTGGGAACGGAGAGGGTTCTTCACAGACCAAACGGTACACATTACCTGAGACTCCCAACCTAGGTTTCACACAGGCAGGAATAGGTTTTTAACCTATTTTAACCTAACCAGAGCTGGTACATGCAGCCGTTCATCTGCACACTGAGGCCAAGGTGGTGAGGGGCTGAAATCCAGCTTTTGCTTCTCCCCCACCGGGTGCTGCAATGGCAGTCCCCACCTGAAGTCACTGTGCAGGCTAGTGGTGGCCCTGCTTGGACTAATCTGATAGAAAACAGGATGATTTCTTTTGCCCTGGTCACTAAAGTAACCTTTGGAGTAGGGGTCATTGGAGGTCATTACCGAAAACAGCGATTTTTAACCTTTTTTATCTCATGGCACACATAAACTAATTACTAACATTCTGTTGCACACCAAAAAATATATTTTTTGCTGATCTGACCAAAAAAATGTTATAATTCTGATTCACTCACAGTGGAGGGTATTGTGTTGGCTGTTCTCTCTCTGTCTCTTTTTTTCATTTGACAATGTAGGGGAAAAACGGTCAGTGGCCCTGAGTAGTCAGGTATTGCATGTTTTGAAAATTCTAAATTCCTGCAGCATACTGCTTGAAAATTGCTCACCTAAAACAGTGTTGGATTAGGCTCATCTTTATTTCTGACACTTTTAGACTCTTCCTGAGGCTTTTGGTTACTTAGCTAAGCATGTAGTGAAAACATGGAAATATCTAGAAACATTTTTCTTTACTTCAGCATTGTTAATTTTTAAAGCTATTACCAAGGCTGCCATTTCAAATCTTTGATGCCTAGACTGGTAAAAGAGAATTATTGTGTAGTGTACTTTTTAATCCTCTTCAGGTAAATCAATAATGACATTTTTATATTAGACCAGGAAGCACAGGCCAGGAGTCTGAAATTCGCATTTTCATGCTGCCTGCCATCCCTGACTTTAAGCTAAAAAGAACTCTTTACCCTCCAAATCTTGGACAACACAGCACTAACCTCTGGTCATTTGGAACCTTCTGCAAACGAACCTTTTGGTCAAATTCTAAATGGTGGAGAGGATGCCACAAAATTTATATCTGCTGCAAACTCTGGCTGAACTCCAAGGCTATGCATGAGGAATAGGATGCAGGTATGAGCAGGAAAGCCCTGGGGAGTCCTCTTGAGTAGCAGCAGATGGTACTACCATGATCAAAAATTTTGGGATGTGCCACTGCCCATTAAATTCTCCTATCTCTCAGGATACCCTGAGAGCGATACTCCAGCCCTTGGAGGCAGAGTTGTTCAAGAAAACGTAGAGCTCGTATATGTCTCAGTCCTTCTGTCATCTTCCTTCTGCATCAAAAATGTGTGTTGAGGTGTTGGGATACTGAACTCTGGAGCATCTAATGGGTCTCATCTCCTGACTTTTCATATGTGGTTGTAGGACATCTCTGGATGACCGTCACGGTTCAGGAAGTGTGCGCCCCACTCAGAGGAGACACTGCTGCTGCCCTCCCACTGAACTGAGTATCCTGCTGGGTCTGAGCTCAGCCACCCCAAGTTTCCCCATCCAGGCCAGGGCGCTGGGCACTGGGAGGAGCCTCAGGGAGACGGTCAGCAGCATTGTAGAGCAGGCAGGATGGGGGATTCTTGCTGCCCTGACTACAGCGACTTCTTCCCTCCTCCCAGCTCCACCCCAAGGCTGGTGTTGACTGTACTCTGTCTAGGCTGGGTCTAGGTTTCTAGATCTCTAGGTTACTTTTATCTCTGTGCACCAACCGCCAACCCATTTTTACTTCGGGTGACCTTGCCTTCTCACCTAGTTACAGAAAACCTCTTCCAGTTCGTGAAACCACCTGTCTTTAGCCCACCCCCCATCCCCGAAACACAATCTGTCCAGCTTGCCATTCACACCACCCACCTCCCCTGAAGTTCGATCTGGAACTAATGCAAAATAATGTTGAATGTAAACTGTAATTGAAAAATGAAATTTAAAACAACAATGAAAAAGATTTCACTCAAGTTTTCTGTAATTCTTTAAAGTTTTCACTGCAGTTTTGAAAGTCTCAACTTTCCAGGTTTAAAAGTAGAAATGTAATAGCCAAGAATCTTAATATTTCATGAAATTCCACAAAAATATGCATTATCAATGTTTAAATACAGTGTTCAAGAGGATGTTTTACTCCTTTTTGTTTGTTTGTTTGTTTGTTTTCTAAATGGCAACATCCTATAAAGATAATAAACTCTGTAGTAGTAAAATCTGGCTTGAAATTCTGCCCCTCCCCGTACTTAGCTTTGCTCAGCTGGGAGGACCATTCACGGGCCTGAGTTTCCTTCCTTATATGTAAAATGATGAGGTTGTTATACCTACCTCAAAGGTATTTTTTGACAATCAAATGAAACAGCAAGGGTAAAACACCTGGCACAGAACAGATGCCAAATAAATGTTAGTTCCCCTGTTCTGTGCTCACCCCAGAATAATATTTTTGCTTAAATCACTTCTTAAGTGGAATAAACAGTTAATGGATGATTATGCATAATTCTGGGTACCTTATCAATTATTGACATTGTCATTTCTCTTTACCAATAAGTTGACTAGCCTAGAGTTAGTCTTCAAATAGTGATTCAGTTCATTAAAATCTTTCAAAATCTTTTTTGATATAAATTTAATGAATAACTTTAGGCATCATTTCACTCACATCCCCTAGAACCACTTTCTTTACAAGTGATCAAAGAGTTTTATTCACTGCTCTCTAAGAAAAAAATGTAAATAGTATTCAGAAAAAAGTTTTATAAATTTTTTTTCTCAAAATTATAAGTGAAATAATTATGGGAGAAAATGTACAAATATGATGCTTATATTAAATACAAATAAGAAAACGTTAAAACTGATTTTAATCTCAATAAGCAAAGGATTTTTGACATTATCATTTTGTTAATCAAATTGACTTTCAATATTCATTCTTGACCATCACTGAGATTCAAATTTGATGAGAGTAAATTAGAATAACAGGAGAACCCTGTATTTTGAGCTGTAATATGTACCATCAACTTTTAAATATGTTCAAATGCTACTAATTTAGCTTTTAATATTTTAAAGTGAGGTATGTGGATACAGCCCAGTGTTATGATCTTTTTTCCCTCATTTTGTTTTCTTTCTCATGAATGCAAACATACTAACTAAATTTATTTCCCCACACTCAAGATGCACAATTTATCTCTGTTTCCTTTACTGGCTTTGTAAGTCTAAGAGCCTTCCATTTTTACACCACCTTTTAGGACAATAATTCTATTAGAAACCTTCTAATAAATAAATGTAAGAGAAGTGAATTAGGATCGGTAGTTCTCAGGGGCACACAGATCACCTGTCACACAAAGGTGCCCCTGATCAGTTCCAAGAGTGGGGCTGGTGGAGGATGGGTTTGCATATTAAAGATATAATTGCCTTCCAGATGTTCGCTAGGATAGGGCTTCGGTTGCCCTCTTTATTGCCTGTGCTCAAATTCTCTGTGTTTAAAGGAGTACTGACTCTACTCTCAAGACGCTGACGTTATCGTGTGGTCACCGAACTGTGCTGGGAAGGGAATAAATGAGAAATCATTAGAGGTCTGGCTCAGCGGCCCTCAGGCAAAGGCCAGGTCACTTTTTCTGAAACAATATTGAAAGCATGAATGGCTAAATTATGGATGCCAAAGTGACCCATTCATACTACCAATAATATTAGTCTGTTAACAGATGGCTGTGATGCAGACATTTGCCCCCTTAGAGAAGCAGAAAGAGCTGCCACACTCAAAGGTCCAGTCTGTTGGGCAAAGATTATCTGGGGTAGGAGGTGGTTCCACAAAACCATTTAATGGTTTTTTGTTTTTTTAAGACTTTTCAGTTAGATAGAGAGATAGATAAGAAGATATATATTTATCTCTATGTAGATCCATATATAAATTGAGAGAGAAAGAGATTTATTAGAAGAAACGGGCTCACAAAATTGTTGATGCTGACAAGTCCCAAGACCTGCAGGTGGCAATCTAGAGACCTAGGAGAACTGATGTATAGTTCCAACCTGAAAGCCAATAATCAAGACCCAAGAAAAACCAGTGTTTCAGCCTTAGTCCAATGGCCAGAAAAGACCAATGCGCGGCTTCACAGGGTCGGACTGGGATTCCCTCCTACGCAGACTTTCTGTTCTATGCAGATCTTCAACTGATTGAATGAGGCCCAGTAAAAATAGGGAGGAAAATCTGCTTTACTCAGTTTAGACCAGAAGACATAAAAAATAAGCTGGCAACATTTGGGGAATGTTTTCAATCTTAAAAGGTAAGCTTTCAAGCAAATGTTCCTGGGGTGGCATACCAGATAGCAATCTTTCAACAGAAGTCATGACCAAAATGCCAACCGTCACATTGCCTCCAATTTCCCTGGTCATCAGATGTTGTAGATTCCTGTTTATTAAGGTGTGACCAAAGGATTAATTGGAGGAGATCCCCTGGGTAGATTAAAAACACAGATTCTGGGACCTGACCCTAGACCTACTGAGCCAGCTAAATGTCATACATATCTATGACTTTTGAAAGTAAAAATAACTTATTTTTAGACCTATCCTTCAAAAATGGCTTCAAGGAAACAGGCAGAGGTTTATCTGAAAGCTCTGGGCCAAACTCCCCCTGATTGTTCAACGTGGAGGGTGATAAGACTCTCACTTAATAGTGAACAAAGAAGAGCATAAACTGGGGATTTGAAGATCCTTGCTCCATAAGTTAAATCCTGAACATCTTTTAAGGAAGTGGGTTTGCGAAATAAAATGGTTCATTTGGGTATGTTTGCTTCTTGGCACCTACTGAGTCCACACAGTCATCTGTTCTTTTTTTGATGTTCTTACCTCTAGACTCTAAAGTTCTGAGAAAAATAAATAAAAGGAAAAGGCCTATTATGTATCAAGTTCTTAAAATAGGCCAGGCCCTATTTTAGGTACACAGACAGTACTGCCGATTTCATCCTCACAAAAGCCCATGGAATAAGGCATTATTAAATCTCAATGCAACTCGGAGATTCGCTTTGCTCGTCCAAGGCCATGTGGGCAGTACGTCTTGGAACCACCGGCTTAAGGCCCAGGTTCTTTATGTATGGCATCTTGTTGTGCTCTTATTTTAGAGGACAAGCTAGTTTGGGAAGTACATATGGAGAGACTTGTTCAGAAAATATGATTATCTTCATGCAAAGAGAGCTCTTTGAATCAGTGAACGAATATACACCCTTCTGTGTATTGGAGGAAAGAAGTACTTGGGCGAATGCCTGTGAGAAGCACTGTCCTAAACTGTTTGATTTGATTTGATATCAAATAAAACTGAGATGCTCTAAGAAAGTATAGCAAGAGCCCAATGGGACCATTTCCTTCTGGAAGTCCAGGAAAGTGCAAATAACTCATCGAAAAAATTGCATGTGAGCTGGTTTATACCCATTGTTCTTCTCTAATTAGATGTGTACTTCCCTTAGGTGGAAGTCAGAAAAAAGGATTAATATTTGGCAAGATATGCCCTCAGGAATAAAGCAGACAGCAGAAGTTAAAAGGCAGTTTCTAGCTACCAATGTGCAAGAAGTAGGAACAATAAACCATAGCTATAAGAATGTCACAAAATGCAGAAAGTTCTGTAACTTCTTATTCTATGAGAATTTGCTTTCCTTTAGCTATTTCTCTACAACGGTTGTAAGAAAACTTACAAAAGACAAAAGACCTGTGTACTTGTATGATCTATGTGCCAGTGGCTTCGGAAAAGTTCTAACCAGGGGAACCCTAAGTTTCTGTTCCTAGGGAAGACCTAATGATGCTTTTATTAGAAATAGGTCTCCTTCTGGGTTCTGCCCAAATAGTTCAGGATGAGCTCCAAACTGTCCTTTTACAAAAGGGAGAATGATTTTGAACAAATGCATTAGCAAAGCCTAGAAACATTTTGCAGGTTATTACAAAGTCCCTGAGTAAGAGAGAACAGGGTAGGTCCCCCAAAAGATCAATGAAACTTGGAGAAAAAAACTTGGACCAGAAAAATCACAGATACTATTTTCTTAATGGTTAAGTCTTCACAGATTTCTCATTTGAGAGGAAATTGAAAATTAATATCAAATGACCACTATGTTGAACCTATGCTGAATATAATTATAAATTTACCAAAAATATTTTTTTAAAACATACAGATTAAAAAAAAATTGGTTGTCTTCTAAATGCTTTGAGTTAAAGTATTCTTCTGGGTATTTTATGGATTAAATAACGCGCCTGCTTCTTATGCTTATGTTAAAAAAATCTAACAGACAATAACCTTTCAAAGTGTTGCTTTAATGGGTTTATCACTTTCTGGATATTCTGTGCTTTTTGCCAAGGTAGGTAGAAAATTAAGAGCTGAAGAAAGTGTGGCTGTCCCAAAAAGTATTCCTGCCATCTAGCCCAGGGTAGATAGAGTGGGAGTGAAAATCCCAGGAGATGGGATGGGTCAGGCCAGCACTAAAGCAGGGAGGAAAGCAGACTGTTTCTAGGGTAAGATTTCAGGGAGGAAAATAAATCCAAGGCAGTTGTCCTGGGTCTTAAAAGTAGCCCCATGGACCTAACAATAGAATGGTCCTTGGGGGTTCCAGACACATTAAAGCCAACCAAATAAACACTGAAGGATTTTGAGGCAAATTTAGTAAGTCAAAGATTTTTATACTTTTTACAGTGTTGAAATAAGTGGAGTATTCATAAATTCTTAGAGACCAACATAGGTAGATTCTCACCTATGTATTCTGGTCTTAAATATCCCACTGACCAAAGTTGAGAGCAGATCAAGGATTTATTCACTCAGCAAATATTAAGTGAGAAACTCATTACCTAATTAACTCAGCTTGAGTCAAGTGCACATCCCTAAACCGGTCAATTGTAATCAGGAAAGAGAGTGTCACAATATGTAAACTTGGCTTTGATCATAACAGTGAATGGGGAGGAGGCATTTTCTACATGTTGCTAAGAAGGCAACTCTCCATATGTGTCCGATATAGTACGTATAATGACTTTTTAGATGTCCAAATGGTTGAATTTTCTATCATGGTCCTATTGCCTTTGTAAATCTAGTTTCTAAAACCATGCAAATAATCTATTAACTACTATATCTATTTTTACCTTATTAGAAAAAAGATGCCCAGTTCTTGATCCTCTGTACAATTTAGAGTTGCACACAAAGAAGGTGTAAGTCACCAAATTAAGGGTAGATTCACCTTAAAAGAAATGGAGTCTGTTGACATTGTAGAATTGTGACTTAGGTTCATCACCAGTAAAATTTCAAGCCAGTGTTAGCCCTAGGAATCTAAGGTGAGTAACATATGCAATAAACTTCCTCCGATATTTCAAAGACTGGGTTGAATATGGAAGTGAGGAAGAAGGACCCTATGGATTTGACTGGGAAAGGCGGATGTTTGAGACTCACGAAGGGAATCAGACGACACAGAAAGGTGGCCTGTCAAGTGTGCGCTCTATAGATTTGGTCTGTCTTCACCTACTTAACAAAACCATGGGTTTATCTGTTATGTTCATTAATTCCTGCCACATAGCAGGCCCTTAATATTTGTTGAATTAACGAATGAATGCAAGAGTAGATAGGGTGTGGCAAATATAATAGAGTAACATGTTACAATATAATGGGTGGTTTTCCCTGAAAAATTCCTTCATGAATAGAAATTAGAAATATTTCTCCTCCAGGGTGGAATGCTAAAGAAGAATTTAACGGGCTTCCAGCACCTTCATGTCTCTGGGTCTCTATGGAAACCTGGGCATCTCAACAGCACCTCCCTCAGGAAGCTACAGCCAGAATTCATTTCCAGAAGTACTTGTTTATTAGAATTCACTTAAAATCAGAGGGTAAGGGGATTTCATTTGAACCGAACAGGGGAATTCTTTGGGGTATTTGTTTTTATTTTTTTAAATGGTGAAAGTCAATGGTTTTTAGTATATTTACACAGTTGTATAACTATCACTCTAAGTTTAGAACATTTCATCACTGCAAAAAACAAAAACAAAAAACTTGTGCACACCAGAATTCATTTCCACTTCCCCATCCCCAGGTATGCTAATGTACTTCCTGTCTCTATGAGATTACATGGTACTTGTTTTTAAAACCTGGTACTTAAACCTTCTGTTTATCACCCTTGAAGAGTCTATTTCGTTTTTACTCTTCTTTTCTGCTGACCTCCCCATATGCTCTGGTGGATATTTTCACACTTGAGACATTCTAATCATTTACAAAAGGGCCGAACGCTGAGAAACTGGCTTAGCTGCTCATGACTTTTTAATTAGCATGCTAGTTTTCTGTTTCTGGTTTTGTTTTGGTTTTTTTTTAAATGTGTTACATCCTGGGAGTTCTTACTATATTTTGCTAGTTTATTAATAACCCAACATTCATTGCCAGGAGTTGAATTAGCAAATGCATTTTTTTGTTTAATCTTGGTTTTCTCCCCTCATATTTCTCTGTGCTTAATTCTGAATAGCAAATGTATCATAGTGCTTCATTTTTTGGGTTCTAATCCATTGACAACATGGCGATAAAAACTCATGAATTTCTTGTTTCTGCCTGTTTTGGTGATGGTCAGTTTTCCATTATTTCATTATATGCCACAGCGAGTTGTGGAAAGAGTGGGAGTTAGAAGCCCTGATACTTACCCAGGTCATGCCATTTTACTGGTTCTGAGTTTAAGCTAGTCACCCAAACCCTCAGTGCTTTAGTTTCTTTATGCATCCAGTGAACATAATAATACCATTCTTTAAGGATTGTTGTCAAATCGACTGAAGCCAAAGCCTGGTAATGTTTTCTGGAATGCACAAAGCACTCTATCAATCTAAAGTTTTGCCAGATGTCCCTTTCAGTTGGTCTGATTACTGGTTTAGGTGTGTTGACCCAGAAATATCTGTTGTTCAGAAAAGACAGAATCATAATCAACCCCCTTGCATTTTAAAAAAATTATTGAGCCCTTATTATGTGCCTGACAGTTTTTGAAAAGTTCAAAGTACACTGGTCAATAATACAGATAAAGCCTTCACTCCCATGGGCTTATATTTGAGTCAGTATAAGATTATAGAAAAAAGATAATTTATATAGAATAGAAAAATATATGCAGGTATATTTATACTTATACTCCAGAAATGATGGTGTGCATTAATGTTATAAATTATACACACAAATAAGTTTTTTTTTAATCTCCTGTTTTTATTGTGTACGTGTGTACCTTATAAAATACACACACATTCAAAAGAAAGCCAAGGCGATGTTTAGAGTGGGGCAGGAGAAAACTCAATTCCTGAGGTAGGGCCAAGCTGTAGCAGGACTTCAGTAGCAACGGTAGGAAGGCCACTCTCACCTCAGATACAGTTACCTTCTCTCCATCCCAACCAACTCCCTCCTTTTTTTCTTTTTTTGGTGAGAGAAAAACATGTTGCCTCTGACCCATGAAAGACATTTTTGTCACAATCTTTATCATCCAACTAAAGTAAACAACGGTGTCATACTGTAAACTCTTCCCAGGCTGCTCTTCCCGCCCTAGAAACTATTTTTTTGCCATGTACAATGTGCTCCCATGTATGATGCACACCCACATGTTTGGCCCAAAGTTTTGTTTTAATTTTTTAATCTAATTACTTATTCACATTTAGAAACAAAACTCATGATCAGTTTTAATTACCAGGGTATTATTTTGCATACGGATATTGTTATCACTTTCTAGAGTTATACTCTTCACGCATAAGCAGAGATAAAAGAATTAAAAACATGTATATAGCTACAGAATTAGTATTACCCATGTATAATGCACATCTTTATTGTTCCCTCAAAAATTTGGGCAAAAAGTATGCATTATACATGGCAAAATATAAATAATTGCCTCTGGGTTTATTCAATAATTTTGGTCCAAAGCAAAAACCGGCTCATGCTCTGTCCTTATAAGGTGGCCTAGTGGCAGAGAACGCAAGGACAGAAGACTCAGGTCCCAGATATGTATCTTAACAGCTGTGTGAGTTTGGGCAAGAAACTTAGTTTTTCTGCGCCTCAGTTTCTTCAACTGAAAAATGAAATAATGAAATTACTCATCTCATAATGTTTTTGTAAGAGTTAAATGAGGTAATACAGGTAATGTACTATCCGGTACAGAATGATTACTCAAGAAATATTAGATAGCATAATTTTGACAGAGTGATTAATCTAGTTTTTCTGTAACCTAACAGAGGACCTGGTGGCTCTAGAGGATGAATAAAGGTTTATTGGGTAAGTATAAACTCAGATCGAATCATTATTTTAACAGTAAGAAACGATGTAATAGATGCAACATTTTGGACCCTGGTATTTATAACTTTAGATAACTCATTTAACTGCTCTGGGGGATCATTTCTTTGCTCACCAGTAACCCAACAGCATTAGTTTAAGTTCATTTCAAGTTCTAAAAATGATCAGAGAAGAAAGAATTACAGACAAAAAAAGAATTCAGGGGCAAAACCTGACTAAGAATCAAATGGAAAAGGCTGTGAGTTATTCAGACAGGAGGAACAGAGAAGAGTAGCTCTTGAGTGACATTTAATTGACATAGCCCAGTGACCTAAACAGAAAAGGTGGTTTGAAAGGCTTCTGCGTCATGGGAACCGTGAAGGATAGCAAAATTAGCTCTAAGTGTGAATTTCCTGGATGGTTGAGTAGATGAAATGACAATTAATTTTAAGGGCTTCGAAAAGATAAAATGTGCTTTGTAAAATGTGAGGCCCTTTTAATAATGACATGCTCCTTCAACAATAGGTGCTTCGGACTGAAAACAGGTGCACTCATTCCATCAGCACCCTGCTAGTTTTGCCTGATTTAAGATATGACGTGGGCAGCCAGTCCTTCCTTGTTTATTAAAAGCTGGCTACCCAAAATAACTTATTTTGCTTCAATATTCTCCTCCCCTTTCTTAAAACAGAATTTCTTATCTTTGCTGTTGTTATAGAATTTTTTTTTAAATACACATTTTTCAATGCAGCCTAGTGTGTGGCTGCTCCTCACTCTCAGGTCATTCCACAGGTTCAGCAAAAGTTTCTTTTTGTTTCTTTGTCTGTCTTTTACTTCAAATAAATCCCCATAATGATACATAGAGGAATTGGGGAGGGGCAATGAAGACAAATGCCACTGGACACGGAAAAAAGCCAAGACAGTTCACTAGATGGAAAGAACTGGATTGATATGTTGCAGTTGTGCAAGTACACATTATTCTATGTCTCACACACATTTTTATGTCTCTTAAAATGGTTCGGAAAGTTGTCAGCACCGGCATTTGGTGACGGTTCTAATTCTGTTACTTTTGTAGAGAAGGTTTTGAGTTGCGGAGACAGCAGTTCCCCCTGAGAAACCCCGTGCATGGATATCAGGAGGCAATAATAATTTTTCCAGGTATCTGGACCTGGCTCTTGAAAATCATCCAGGTATAGGAGGCCACGACAGGAGACTTCCTCAAAATATGAGAAAAGACATCTAAAGAACAGCAAAACAATCTTATTCTGTCAAACTGTCCACTATAGTGCCTTGAAATTTTTAAGTCTGTATTGTTCTTTGGATTATCCTTTGATGTCCCACATTGTCTCCTGCTTTAGTCTAAAGTGTTGCTTTCAAACTTCGCTTTGGAATCAAACTTTGCCTGCCCTCTAAATTAAGATTATACACATATGAAGGGAACCAAGAGAGAAGGAAAGTTTCCCGGAACTCCTAAGTCATTTAAGAAAAATAAATAAATAAAAGGGTCATATGAGTTGAGCCCTGTTCCCAAGGAGCTCGCAACGCAAATGGGGATGAGATTTGGGCAGAGCACTGAAGGGGGTGCATGAGGTGGTTCCCAGGGGCAGCCCTCCCAGTGCTCCCAGCCTTTTGTTATCTCCTCCACGGGACCCCGGAATCAGTCTGTGGGACCGGGAGGATATGACAGGGGTGGTGGTACACTCCTTCTGCAGTCAGGTTATCAGAGATGAGGTGGCTTGCATCTTCATCGCTCATTCTCTTGTCCTCTTAGATAGATGAGGTCTGACCAGAAAGTATCCAGCCATGTACTGTGAAAAGTAGAGACATTTATTGAAGAAGATACAAGAAACATTGTACCTAGGGCAATGACACCTCAGCCTCTTTCATAGCAGGTACCTTGGGACCTCACACGGTTCTCCCAAATGCCATCTACTGTCGCGCCGTATTTTCCTGAATCTCGTTGGCGGTCTGAAATCTCTTCCCTTTCAAAGGTGATTTAAGTTTTGGGAAAAGCAAGGAGTCACCGGGCACCAAATCTGGGCTCCAGGGGGGCTGAGTCACCTGGGCAATTTGATGTTTCACCAAAAACCTCGTCACGAGACATGATGCATGAGTGAGTGCGTTGTTGTGATGAAGCTGCCAATCACCAGTTGCCCATAGCTGCGGCCTTCTGAATCATCTGAATAGTTTCTGTGGAGGAATGTTCAAGCTCAATGCAAAATTTGATGCAGATTTGTTGCTGTACTGACTCAGTCATTTTGAATGCGATGGCCGCACAGTACATGTGTTCACTCAACAACGTCCACCACCCTCACCGACTAATACAGTAAAGTCGTCATTGTTTACACATATGCATCCCGGTCCACTCTCCTTGGCTGCCAGGTTACATGGATGTCGGGCAAACGGTTCTCACTGTATTAACAATGACTGGACTTTCTCTGGACAGACCTCGTATCACTCCCTAGGAGAGAAGTCAGACAACATGCAGTCAACCATGCCAAAGAGAGGCCCCCAGGGACCGGGGACCTCCAACCAACAGCCAGGGGAGTGAATGTCTAAAAGGACCCTCAGGTCAGTCAAGCCTTCAGAAGACTGCAGGCAGCATCTCCAGTGTAACCTCCTGGGGACCTCTGGGCCGGAACCACCCACCCGCAGAAACTACGAGGTAACAAATGCTGACAGTTTTTAGCCTCTCAGTTTGGAGGTAATTTCTTATGCAGCAATATACCCCTAAGGCAGTGTTCCGCAGAACAAAACAGCTCTCAAAATTAAGCAGAGGCAGAGGTCAGGGAAGCCTCGGTGCTCATGGAGAAGTAGTGTGGAGAAAACGTGGCGACCGTGAAGGCATTTCAGAAAGAATGGAATTCTGCCCGCCTCTCTCATCCTGACCTGTAGTTCCTCTACCCAGAAAAGTCGCTGGAGCTAGTTTCTTGTTTATCTTTCCAGTACATTCTGAGCATTTCCGATGTTGATTTTGAACATCTTTGATCCCCATAAATACTAAGAAGTTTTCCTTGTGGAGGAGGAGAGCATAGAAATGTCCGAAAACTTTGCATCATGTTTCAACCCATTTGTGAAGTGGTTTCATTTTGTAATCCTAGTTCTGAACACCTAGTACCTGAACTAGCTTTCTTTTTGTTCTGCTTTTTTATTTTTCCCAGACCGATAGGACAGACTATTGAAAGCTGCATTTGAACTTGGGATTATCACACAATCACTTGAGTAATAAACTTCTCTAAGTCATCACATCCTTTCATGCCACAGACCAGTGTCCATCAGTTCATCTTTCCTCCCTTTCTGGAAATGTTTAGCTTTCATTAATTCATTGTTTGGTTTGAAGGGGCTCAGCTGTGGGCCCCTGAATATGGAATTGACAGCCTTACAGAATTGTGACAGTTCCTTGTTTTATATGAAACTCACGCATTAATTACCAGAGTTTTATTCTTGTCCATGAGCCTCATAAGCTCCCAAGACTCTCCACACAGTCTGTGCATGAAGTCGCTCTTTTCTTCCTGGGAACTTATTTGTGTTATATGTCAGCCTTTGGAGTCATGTTGCCTACCCTCTGCTTTTTTTTTTTTTCTTAAGCTTAGCTTTTAAAAAATATAAAACACTATCTGAATTAACATTTGAAAACTTGATAAAAGTTTATTTCTATCTCAAGTACACAAAAGAGAAGTTATTTATTTTCACTTGCTAACAAATTTTTCTTTCAAATACCATGTTTCTTTATCTCCATTTCCACGGTTCTGTTTTATGTCTTCTTTGTAACCCCGGTTCACTATTTAGCCTACGCTTCGCTTCATTTTAAAGTTGGCTACGCATTTTATTTATTTTTAATCCCAGACCACAAAACATATTCACATAATTTAAAACACACACAGAGTGATGAGTATATTCTTAAAGTCATAAAAGCTGTAGCAGTCATGTGGTTTTATTTGGTTAGCAGAATGTACTTGTTTTTATTTTTATTTTTAAAAGGGTTGTTTTCGCCTCTAGCTGTGTGTTTCAGGACTTTTCCTTTGTTTTAACTAACTTTTAACATGGCTTTCTGGACTGTGCAATAACGAATACCATTCCCAGCTCGCCCCCACTTCCTCTGCGGTGGTAGAACAATAAGCATTTGCTCCTAGGCTCTCTTCAATTCTTCTGTCCAAAATTAACTGACTTTATTTTTTGTTTCTGGCCCCCGTTGCACAAGGCCAACTATTAATAGTCTGTCTACTATGTATAATTTTCTAGTTATTTTATTTGATTTTATTTTAACTGTCTTATCATTCATCGGGGTTCAGTTTGGGCTAACAGGCAATGCAATGCAAGTCTATCTTCCCTGTGAGAATTCCCTGGATGGAAATTTGGGGGCTTGAGAGATCAATATCTTAAAAAAAAAGTCAGCAGCAAGAAAAGACTAGAGGCTAATCTTCTAATGAACAACTATTACACCAATACAAACCCATAGAACCTGACCCCATTCCAAGATTCATGGAAATTATCACAAAGATGGCAGCACCTTGAGAGAAAGTCTATGGATTCAGTGCTTAGGAAAACACTGCCTGGGATACTTGTATGATCTGCAGATTTCTAGACCCCACTCCCAGGGATTCTGATTCAGTGAGTCTGAGGTGGGCTCCAACAGCCTGCACTCTCCCGGGTTTCTATGAAATCAGGCTCAGTCTCGTGCTCTGAGAAGGTTTTGATGAGAAACACAGAGGGCTCTTTCAGGATCAATATGTGTGTATTAATATAGTATTGAAACAAGGAGGAAGATGAATTAAATGTCTGTCATGCATGGGAAATAGTGATCCCTCTTACATGTTTTCTAGAAGATTCTTTAGAGAAAGTGTCATTGAATCATTTCAGTAATTCAAGAAAAAGTATACTCATGGCAAATTGTCCTGCAAAGGGTGTAAGGAAACTATCTGAACTGCTTTGAAACATGAAAAGACAAAAATCTGAATAAGAGCAGACACTGTTGACAGGGTGGGAAATTTGAAACAGCTAAGATGAAGGCTAATTTAAACTTTACAAGGTCCATTAACACCACTGATTCTGCCTCCTTTATTAGAACTTTATAGACATACACCAACTCCCACAGAATCTAGAAAAAATTATTTGAGCCAGGTATCTGCCTATAGAGCAGCTTCTTATTCCTGGCTGCATAATAGAATTATTGGGAGCTTTAATAAACATTTATATCTGGGTCACACCTCCTTCACACTGGATTTTCATTACCTTTAGGCATGGTCCGTGCCTCAGGATTGCGGAAACCTTTTCAGATGATTCTGGTGTGCGGCCAGGGTTCATTGCCACTGTTGTAGTTAACCTGGTGAGCGCTGCAGCAGTCTGAGGGCCGCCCATCTGAAACAGGCTGACATGGGAGTACTTCACACACACTGAGCTGAGGGCTCCAGACTCTGTCCTTTCTTCCAAAGTCGAATGTTCTTCGAGAAGGCAGTTAGACGCAAGTTGTGTTTCAATCGCGGAATCTAAAGACTAGTCTTTTTCTTTTTCTTTGGATATTATTTATTTGGAAGATTAGTCCATACCCGGGAGTGAGGTAAACCTAAAATTGGGTATTAATATCCTAATTACTTTAGACCTTAGACCTGTGTGGCAGATGGAAATGTGGCCCCAAAGATGTGTCTTTATCCTCAGAACCTGAATAGAATGAACATGAACAGGGAGAAGGAGATTTAAGGGCGCAGATGGAATTAAGTAGATAATCAGCTGATTTCAAGATAGGAAAATTATCCTGGTTTACCATTTGGAACCAGCATAATCATGAGAGTCCTTAAACGTGAAAGAGGGAGGCCAGAGAGTCGAAGAGGTGTAACAACAGATGCGGGGTCAGGGAGACATACCGTGGGCAGTTGCCCTGCTTGTGCTGGCTTTGAAGAAGAAAGAAGGAGGCCATGAGCCAAAGAATAGGGCAGCCTTTAGAAGCTGGAAAAGTCAAGGAAATGGGTTCTCCCATAGGGCCTTCAGGAAGGATCATAGTTCTACACATCTACCTACACCTTGATTTTTGCCAAGCGAGATCGATTTTGGACTCCTACCTTCCAAACTATAAGATAATAAATTTGTATTGTTCTTAAGCTACTAAACTGGTAGTCTTTTGTTACAGCGTCAGTAGGAAACTAACACGATTTGCCCATTACATGAGAAGAGAAAGCCATGGAAATGTGAAAACACTGTCTTGAGATTCTTTGGTGGTCGTAGGGCCCAAGGTCACGTACCAGCTTCCTCATGTCATTGATAATACTCAGAAGGATTGTAATTCCTACAGCTGGGTGTTGGATGACTCCTACCTTCCTTGGTGGAAACACACCTCTCCATTGACAAATTCTCAGATAGACATGGCACACCCACTGGGTGCAAGGCACTGAGGCAGAGGTGCCCAGCAGAGAGAACAGCACTGAGAACAGGAAAGCTGTCTCCTATGTTCATTGTGTACAGTATTTTCCATGTTGCCCGGAGCTTGAAATAAACAAAGCTATCATTTTGAGGCTTTGTCACCGTACTAATGAGAATTTTTTCTTAACTATCTCTTTTGTAATCAGCCCTGCCTGCATATGCTGTTCAGCGACAATTGCCTGATCTTTCAAAGAGAAGCTCTTAACTCTTTTCCCAAATTCTTCCTCAGAAGTCCCTGCTCTGTGGTTGCAGCTTTGCTCCTCCCTCCAGCTATGAACATATCTAATATTAGATCAATACCAACAAGGCAATCACCCTGGTTCTTGACAGAAAAACATAATGTAAAAGAAAATACTGAGTTGTATTTGTACAGAGAATAAGTTGGAGTTCCTGGTGAAGAATTTCAGTTTCCCAAAGGCACAATTATCTGTACAGTCTCAGTTTTCATTTCTGCTTTTCACTTGTGTATTCCATGAATGTTTGAAAAAAATAATACCATTTCATCTGGCAGGGTCTTAGGGATACAAGACAAACAAGACACGTATGGTCCTGTCTTTCCTGGAACTTAAAATCTGGTGGTGCTACAGGAGAGAAAACAGAAAATTCCAATACTATATTCTCGATTTGTTTATTTACCCACCAATTATTTGTGGGGTTCTTATACTGAGCTAGTGCCAAGAAGAAGAAGACCCAAGGTTGCATTTTATGTACTTATATGAGGATGGTGGGGGGCCCCTCTTCCACCATTTTAATTTTAATAGAATAAACTAATCTTCAGAAATTTGATAGAGTCGAATGCCATTTGTCCCTGAGGATGGTTGCGGAGTGTTTGGTACATCTCTGTTACAGGCCCTTTTGTTTCTAGAAACTCAGCAGGGCCCACTCAGCACCTTAGATTTTTATTCTAAGGTTCTTCCAGACTGTGAACTTAACCTTTATTTGGAGGCCTTTTTTCCCCTGAAAACTCGGAATTGTTCCCTAAATAAATAAATCAAAACCCATGCAACTAAGAGACTATAGGAGAGGAGGGTTCTGTTGGCCACCATATTAAAATCATCTGGGAACACTTGAAATTCTTAATGAGTTACAATCTCAGTGCCTGATACTCTGCAACCTGCATTTGGAACATGGACCCGGGACTAAAGTATGATAACTGCTGTCCTAGGGATCCCCAGTCTATCTCATACTGTCACTTTCTTTGATTAGTCCTGAACAGCCAGGGATTTCAAGCTTGATTTTAAGGTCAAAGTGTTTCCACAGGGATTTTGATTAAGGCTACCCTCTTAAACTAGTAAATCCAATGTATGATGCATGAGATGACATCTGAGAAGAAATGAAGAGTTGTTTATAAATGTGTGATCTGAGAAAAGTTCAACCATCCAAGGTAACCTGGAGGCAATTCAGGTTGGCAAGACACCACCTTAGTAATCAAAATCTTGAAATGTAATCAATTATATTGTAGCAGGTCTTAGAAAGGCTTGCTAACAGGCAACTCATTCCTTTGAAGCCTCTCTGTCTCTCTGTCTCTCTCTCTCTCTCTCTCTAGATTTAGTGTTTTCTGAAAAAAAAAAAAAACCCAAACTGATGTTGTTACCTAGCAGAGTAGTGAGAGAGAAAGAGAGAGAGAGAGAGAGAGAAAGGAGGGAGAGAAAGAAACATCTAATCACTAAAGAAACCTTTTATTTTCTGAGTTAGAAAGTCAACAGGCTCCACTATGAACTAGAGAAAGAATTCTCAAGACTGTCTGAGATGCTGGGCTCTGGGCCCATAAACGCTCAGTCTTCTGACTGTAATTTGGAGTCCCTGGAGATGTCAGTATGAGAGAGTACACTGGCCAGAAACCTGTGTATCCCAGTGCCCTTAGTATTTATTTTTCTCATTGTGAATTCGCATGTTGACTTGTTTATAATTTTTTCTCTATTGAGTCTGAAAAGTATCGATTGAGCTCCCTTGCTTCAACAACTCCTCAAATTGTGGCATCAGAATAATTCCTTGACTGCCAACTGAAGTGCTGAAGCTCTGCGAGACCCAACTAGCCGGGCGGCTGGAGCTCTTCCGTAACATTCCCAGGCTGTTTCTCAACAACTGTAAAATGCATTTTAGACTTTGTAGACATATTAGGAGTCAATATTTTATTTTACAAAGAAGGAAACAGGCTCAAAAAGTGAAGTGACAAGTCAAGGGCTCAGGGCAAGGTCATGGATGAATAGGAACACGCAGCTTGTTTTTATCGTTGACGCTATTACAGATGTCCCCCATTCCCAGCCCTTCTCCCCGCCTTCACCCGGCCCCCAACCCCCTCTCCTCAGTCGGCCAAAGAGACACCCAACTTTTGACTCTAAAGGCAGCACTGTTTCCACAGCACGGGTGTCTCTCACAAACAATGCCGGCCATAGTGACTTGGTTTTCATCCGCTTATATGCGCGCTCGGCTTTTTTGTTAGAAGACAAAATCCTTGCATGGAGAAAATGACTTCCTAGCTATAGAAGCTTCACTTAGAGTAATTTTTCCTGGGGCATTATCGCTTCCAAAGTCAGTATGTGCTGCTGCGTCAGGATATGCTTCGTAGGCCTGACACAGATTTCTTTTTCTCTTTTCAGTCATCCAACAGCGCCCCTACCTAAGCACACTAAAACTCAGAGAGAAGATGATGCACAAAACTCCCTTACCTGAAAATTTGATCTTCCTCATTTGGAAAATAACCCTCCAGCTTTGACAAACTGTTTATGTTCCATTAAAAACACACACGCAATCATTCATTGAACTTGTCTTTATACCTAAGAAACCCACCAATAACAATTAAAAGGGAAGCGTCAGGATGGTCCACAGATGTGATTTATTTCCCTAAGCATGTTTAGACAGGCCTCTGGCACGTAGGAGCGCCTTCTAATGAAACAGCTATATAAAATCCATCTTTATCTGTTTTGCTTCATTTGTTATGCTGTCTTTGCTCAGAGCTTATAGGGCTAAAGAATAACAGAAACCAGACCAGAAATCACTGCATTTTCTCTGGGCCCTAAGTGTCGTTTATCGGGACAGTCACTGGACTTCCCACCCGTCTGTTGAATGGATTCGGGTTACGACCACCCCGTTTGTTTGAGTCAAGCTGCACTGAAGGCACGAGCTCAGCAGCTCTCTGAGGCAATGTTGGCACCTGCCGTGTAAACAGCCAGTGCCCGGAGCTCAGGAACGCCTTGCCCGCAGCCTAAGAAAACCTCTGTCATCGGACGGCTTACAGGTTGGCGGGAAACCACGCTTCCGGTCACTCTGCGGGGAGCACAGGCATGAGTCGCCACAGTCTGCGCGAACTACACAGAGGAAACCTGCTCCAAAGGAGAATCCAAATCATGTCTAAACTGCGGGTCTCTCTGAAAGGCAGCTGCGAGAGACTTTAAAATGTAAGCTGTTCTGACTCCTTCCTCTCACCTCTCTTTCTGTAGCCCTAAAACTGCGCTAAAATCAAAAGGTGATTAACATTAGCATTTTTTAAAACAGGGACTAGAGGGATAAGGTGGCTGCGAATGGGTCAGGGAAAGGAGGGGAAGGACTCACCCAGGTGATGTGATTGAGTCTGTTGTGAAGTTACAGAAACCTGGAGAATCAACTCCCAGCCTGGGTTTGTGCTGCACACGGAAGGTCCTCTTGGGGGCATCGCGACGGCGGGCAGCGGTGCGCGTTTGCGCGTTAGAAGGGAACGAGGAGGAGACGGGTACTGGAAACAGCATCGCGCCATTGAGACTCTAGGAGTTAGGTTTACTGATGTTAAGATTATGGGCTCTTCTGGGGCTCTGGTTCTGGAGAAAGCTTCTCAGGGGTCCCTATCATCAGTGAGCACCTGTGGACTTGAGCTGCGGGTGGAAGGGTGACCTAGAAAGAGACGAGGGGAAGGGCCGGGCCCTGAGGCAAGAGGGAGGCGCTGAGGGAAGTCACCGTGGCATGACCCCAATGTGCCCCCGTTGAAGATGGGCAATGAATCTCCACGGCTTATGCAGAACCGCTGCCAGAAATGAGGCCAAAATATAAAAGAGAGGGTCGGACGATGGCTTGAGGGGTGACCCAAGGACATGAACTCTCTAGAGCATTACGATCAGCCTCCTCACAGCCTGTCATATCCCACTTCTGGTACCACTGGTGCTTGGTAATAACCCTACAAGACAAATGGAGAGATGAACAGAAAGTCGGCTCATGTTGTAAGCCGACAGACTGCAGGCTGATGTTTTACTGTCAGTTTTATTGTACTGTGTATCTCAATTCTGTCATAAGGAATATATTTTAAAGGAAATAAAACTCATGTGATGATGAATGTACAATATTTATGCCTCATGAAGGTGATAAAGGAGTGTGTGGGGGGGAGATTCTTAAACCAGACTTTTTCAGAAATACCTACTCGAGATTCTTGGGATGAAGGTCTTGTTATTTATTCATCTTATTATAGGTTTAATTTTTCCATGGACTCTGCAGATTCTTTGCCTTCAGGGCACA